>PVKS010001179.1:0-150769 GCA_004027875.1 Aplodontia rufa
TCTTTTTGAGGAATTAGAAGTCACTACTGTGATAAACATAATATACAGATACATAATATATATTGTCTTTAGTTTTAACAAGCATGTTTAAGACGATTTTAACAATATTTTAAATGTAAAAGTTTAAAGATAATAAAAAAACCTCTTTGGTCAGACACAGAAACATTGATAATACTGTGAGTTAAGTCAACTTAAGTATCAAAGTATTATTCTTCTTAGTATGCATTAATTTCATAAATTTCAAATTCAGAATTCAAGACCAACTAAAATTTTTGTAGTCATGTAACAGGGTCTTTATAGCTTTATAGTTTTAATAAATATTTTAAAATTAAATTTACATAATTTATTCAACATTTCAACAGTATCATATTTACTTACAGAAATTTATTTAAAAGTGATTTTCATCATATAATGTTTTAAAGAAAGTTAACATAATTCAGTTTCTTATGTAAAATTTAATATAAAATGAAATAATAAAAACTAATATCCATATATACCAAATAACTTCTAGAAGAGTAAATTATCATCTAATGGAAATTCTCATATGACTACAATACAAGCTATCACTCCTATGTTTTTCTCATGTTTTTATAATAGGAAAGTTGAACTTTGGATGAAAAATCCAGTAATGTTTTCTTTAAAGACAATAAAATAAAACTCAGGTTGGGGATAGCCTGTTAACCCAGCTACTCAGGAGAATGAGGCAGGAGGATCACAAGTTGGAGGCCAGCCTGGTCAACTTAAGTGAGACCCTGTCTCAAAACTAAAAAGGCTGGGGATATAGTTCAGTGTTATACCACCCCTGGGTTCAATCGAAAGTTCCATGATAAATAAATAAATAAATAAATAAAATAAAATTCTATTTTGATTGGTATCCATTTATTGACATTTAGTAAAATTATAACTGAATAATTATTAATATGAGCTAGAATTAGTGGTTTTGTATACATTTTATAAAGGACAATATAGGTATTTGATGGCTTGAAGATAAGTTGTGCACACCTAACATTTTGATCTTTCAAGACATTCAGTCATTCGGATATTCATTAAGCACTTACTGTATCCTAAGAACTATTCTATGTTATGCACTATTTTATATGCTTCAATGTTTCAATAATATAAAATTCTGGTAGCTTTTATGCTTTCTGAAATTTATAGGCTTTTCTAGATTATTCAGTCCTTTATAATATAAATATTACCTTCATCCTAAATGTGGCTATTCCAATTTATAAAGGAGATGACTTTTTTCTTTTAAATTATATAAATATTTTATTTTTTGAATTTAATGAATAAAAACCTTTCTCGATCCCTAGTACTCCCTTTAAAAAAATATTAGGCAGGAAGAAAAGTCTTCTGTCAGAATGGGTTGAGTCGTAGTCCAGTTCCTAAAGGTGAGAATGGATTCACCTTTGCCCACATCAAAGCATCATTCAATGAAATAGCAGATTTCCCATCTTCAAGGAAAAATACAGGGCCCTGCATACAGTTTATGTTGAGAAAAGAGAAGATTAGATTATAAATTTACAACATTTTTTTAAGTTTCCAGAAATAGAATCACTGCAATAAGAACAATGGTGATATTTAGGCACTGCAAATAGGATATCAAAAATTATGAGAAAATTTTGATTTTTGAACTGTTACCAAATATAAAAAACATTTTCAAATATCTCAGTATTGTAACATTATTTCTTGATGCCAGTGAAAAGAGAATTTCATTTTATAATTTTAATTATCATATATAGTAGTGCTACCAAGGACAATAGTTATTGTTAATTTCTTGATTGCCACAAAGTTAACTTATTTTTAAAAACCATATAAAGTAGAAAAGGCTTAAATATACTTCACTACTTAACCATGCAGCCCATATTAAAATAGCTGGGGAAATTATTAAAGCCATAAACTTCAATCATGCTTTACAGAAGGTTGAGAATACATATATTACTCTATATGTGTATATATAATTTAAAACTATATTCAATCATGTCAGTTAAGGTCATATTTATACTTTAATTGCATCAGTTATTATCTATGCCCAGGGTAGCTATTGGGGGAAAAAAAACTTTTCAATTAGCATTTCCTAGGTCTTAGAGGGAAAAGCACCACGTAAAAACCACAAAATACAGTAAAATTTTTACATTCTTAATTAGGCCTAAAGCTCTCAGGCTTTGGGTTATGATTTTAAATGATACATTTGCTGTTACAGAATTATTTCTACATATTAGAATGCCCATCATAGGAGTAGATAGGATCATATTAGTAGGTACTTGAAATTTCAAAATAATAGCCCAAGCACTTTAATTTCTGTTGAAATAGAAATTTCCCAGGAGGGAAATTTTATTAGGTGTACCTTAGTGTGTTTGAGATAATAAGCAGATACTTTCCTGAAATAGGTTTAGTTACAGAGAGGTTAAAGGTATCTGCATGGGCATCTGCTATCCTGAATGGAGAAAGTGAACCTTAAGAGTTGGTGAAAAAGGAACCTGAAAGTACCAAGGATATATAATGGTACATAAAGGGCAGTAATTAGTCCGAAAATTTCACAAATTTTTACTCCTAATTCTAGGTTATTGATTTTACTGCTTTGGTTCTTTATTTCTGAATAGAAGAGGACAATAAAAGTGTATATGCTGATGTGCTTTGTGCATATTTCAGGGTGTTCTGAAAAATCTGGCTGACTGTGGCAAGGTAAGCATTAGGTAGAGTCTACATTAGTACACAGCTATTTCATTCATTTTCAGTGGCTGTGTCAAAAAATACCTTCTTTTCTAGCCTGTCATGTCAACATTTGAAATGTAATTTTTAATATTTCATTAAAAATAAGAATTTACTCATGAAAACAATTATTACTGGGAGGTAGAGCTCTGTTCGTCTACTTTGTAATCTCAATTAGCATTTCATGGAATTCAGTTTTGTTTCCTTCATGAGAGCTCCTCCAATTAGTCCTGGCTCTAAGATAATGAAGACTTCTCTATTTCTTTATTATAATGACACCACTGGGTCACACTGAGAGGCTCTGCATCATTTATCATTGCTAATTTGATTGTATACGAGGGCCCATTCTTTGGGAATTAGTGATCCCTTGTGATGGATCCCAATAATTTTTAATTGCTGAAAAATTTAGTAAGATATATCAATAATTTAATATAAATATCAATAGTACATGCCATTAGTTTTTATTGCTTTGTGTTTATACAACACAAATGGAAACTAGAAGATTAAATTTTATCTCTTGTGATAAAATGATTTGTAACTGTTGACTGTTGCTTTGTCTCCCTTATTTAACTTCCTTGGGATATGACCTGTATATATTTTAAAACATATGCATTACTAAACATACATATCATTTGTTACTAAGTTTATATATTACTTGAATTGCTTTTATTATAATCTTACAATGAATGTTTGTCTGAATTTATGTTAGGGACAAAAGAGCCCATTTCTACTAACTGTTGTAGAAGCATCATGGGCATACCTTCTTATGGGGTACCATGCCTCATTATAGTCATCCATTTTTATTTAGCTTATGTTTATTTTAAAATAACATTTTGAAATAAACACATAAAAATAGCTGAAATGCACATTTTCTGTCTGACATTAAGCTGTACCTGAATTTTTAATCCTGTAAGACAAGATATGTGAATATCAGAATGACTTGGAAGATTTGATCCAGTTACATAATCTGGTCCAATAATTCCTTTGAGTGGTTCTTCCTTTAGTTTCTTTAATAAAGTTGCATAAACCATTCTTTGTGAATCCGTAGGGGGTACATATGGCGATTCCTCTGATAATCTATATTTTCAACAAATGTTAAAATTTCATTTTTACAGACTTATAGAATTATTGAGGTTTAGATTAGAAACAGTCTCTGATGATTACTTAGCTCCCCTCTATACATGGAGGAAATCAATGTTTTATTTAAGTTAAAAGACGACAAAGGACTTTAAAAAGGCAGAGAGAAACACCATTATAAATTATTACTTGGGGCTGGAGTGGTGGCTAGGTGGTTATGGTGCTTCCCCGGCATGCGAAAGTACACGGGTTCAAACCCCAGCACCCACATACACAACTAAGTGTCAGAGCAACAAAAGCCATGTGAAAAACTCAATAAAAGTTGATTCTGTCTCTCTCTCACTGTCCTTCTCTCTTTAAAAAAAAACTATTACTGAAAATATGCTAAACAAATCAAGATTCATTTACTCTGCTAAAACTGATGAGACCATGGACATTTTCCAATAATTTTGTCTATCACATTAACTTGCTTCTGTATTCCAATCTTTATATTATATCCACTCACTGGTTGGTGGGCTGTACGCAAGCTCTCCATGCATCCAGTTCTTCAGAAAGATGTTCAATTTTTAAGGGAACTAATACCTTTCGACGTTTTAATAGCTGACTGAAACGTGAAAAATAAATTAACATCTGGCATAAAACTTAGATATCAGAGAAAAGCAAGTACAGTTTAAAGAAATTCAATTTTAGATTTAATAATTATTGTTCAAAAATGTGTGTACATATAACTATATGTAGCTAAACACATATACACATACATATATATGTTCATTGTGTGTATACGTGTGTATGTAGTGTATGTATGTATGTAAATTTATCATTTAAGTCCCTGATAAATCCAAGATGCTCCAGAAACATTGGTTGCATAAATGACTTTGTAGATTGTAAATAAATGAACTGCACAATATATGGAGAATGGTTAGACTAGTTGAGCAATGTTGAATAACAGCCAGAGTGGCAGAACACTTAATCATAACCCTGATCATTTTATCCTAGACAACAGAAATATAATGGCACCATTAAAAGAACAAAGAAGAAGGAGTAGATTTGAGAAGATTATTTTAATTTGAGCATACTAAATTTGAGACTGCACCTTAGCAGGCTGTTGTTATCACACACAGGAGGCGTGAGGAGCAGGTTAGCCTGAATATAAATAATGAGTTACCTTCATAGTGGAGCTAAGTGAAGCCAAAAAAGGGTCAGGTTTCCGGAGGACAGTATATGGAAAGGAGAGGGTATAGAGGAGGAACAGAGATGTGGGAGGAGAGAGTGGGTTGGGGACAGGAAAGAAAGGGAAGAGGAGCAGGGAATGGAAGAGATAAAACTTTAAGGAACTGCATGTTAGTGGGTTAGGAAAATAAACATAGGTAGCAAGACAACAAAGAATTGTCAAAGAAGAGAAGTTCTTTAAAATTGAAAGTGCTTTAAGCTCTCTTTTTAAACTAATGCTTCATTTAACTTAGACATATTCTCTGAAGTGTCTCCTACCTTATGAATAAAAATTTCTTATTTTTAATATTAATTTAAGCAATCATTTCCTGTCTCTCTATCATTAATGGAGTTATATTTAGCTGAACATATTTCATTAAACAATTTAATTCTATGTGATGCATCATATTGTATCTATATGATATTATTATTAAAATTATTTTGAATTTTGGTTATGATGCCTGCATAGAAACTAATTTTTCCTTGAGTATCCTGACAGTATTAGTTGCATATCATTGCTTTTATTGCTTAGGCTGCACTAGGTAGCAGCTACTTCTTCACCTATACCAGACAGTGAAATACTCAAAATAAGAAAATTATTTTTCTCAGAATCCTCTAGAGATCTCATCTAAATGATACTCAGAAAAATTGCGTATCCCTAGGCTTTCAGCACTGAGAGTTAAAAAGGTCACCTTCTGTGACATTTAGCAAACTAATATATTTGGAAATGTATTTTTATGGAAAGGGTTATGAATTTTATTTTTGAGTATAACTAGTTTTAAGCATAATGGTTAAAGTTCTGGAAGCAATTAGAAAATGCAGGAGACTTGGGCTGATAGGTAGATTATACCTGAATATGAAATAATAGATTACCTGCTACTCACAAATTTCTTTTTCTTTGCCTTTGTCTGTGACAGAGATTGGAAAGTGAATACCAGTTTCCCAGCTTATTTTAAAAGCATAGTCATACAATTACGGCCAGTGAAAGATAGGCAAGAAGCTCTTGGAGAACTTTCCTTCCTGTATAATATAGTCCTGCTTGAAGAAAACCTTTTGAATTCTGTTATCCTTACCTTCTCTTTTCTGTGTAGACTGTAGACACAATTCATAGAGGGTTAGCAGCCCTCTTGTAATCATGGAAAACTCAGGCAAGAGGAAAGAAGCCAAGAATATCAGAGTTGAAAGAAGGGAAGAATCCAGGTCTTAAGGGAGTCAATGCACAGCTACAACAGCAGTGGAATGCCTAATTAAAGTGTCGTGACACCCCAGACCAATAAATCCTATATGATTAAGCTACAATCAGGATTTCCATCACTTATAGCCTAATGCATTTTAACTCCTGTATTTAATTGCTGTTTTATTACAAAGCACATGTTGAGTAAATAAATGAATGCTTTCTGATCCACTTAAGAGATCATTTTAGCAAAAAGAATTTTTTTAACATGATAGAAGAAAAATATTGTTTTTACCTTGTGTACTCATAAAGTGCTGGAACAATGCTTTGGTACTGTCTCCTGATAGCCAATAATGCACCAATGTAACCACATAATATAAGCAACTCATTCCGAGCTCTAAAAGAGAATATATATGTATATACGTTTTCAAATTCCATAATTTGAGGCATAGAACTTTTGTACATAGTTCCAGTGTATAATTTCTGTATATATAATTCTATTCTAGTGTATATATCCTGATGGATAACATTTATAGCAAAATATGTTAAGAAAATTTTCTAAACTTGAGGGAAAGCATTTATTCATCAATGATTCTTATTCAGATATTTATGCTATAATATAATTTAAAACAAAAGTCTATAACTATATTTAACTCTTGCCTCTTTGCTTTTCCTCTATTATCTAGCTATTTTTGTTTGTTTTACAGTGCTGGGGATTGAACCTAGGGCCTTGCATATGCTGAGCGAGGTATCACTGACCTAAACAAACCTTCTGCTCTTATCTATTTCTTCAAGTTATTTATATCTAAGTAACAACTTTGGTTGGATTTAGAAATTTGTGGCACCCTGTGAGACTCTAGGAAAGGGAAAAGAAACCTGCCAGTTTCCCAGGCTGCAGTCATTTTTCGTAGATATTACAACAAAAAAATCCCAAAGGCTCTCTTGCAAATTAAACCAAAATCTCTGAAAGTTTTAGTTATATGACAACAATGTCCTTAAATGGTACTTGAATTTAGGAATGATGTTTGTTTTCTACAATAGACAGTTAATAAATATGACCATTAGTTTCTTGAAGATTTGATATCCAAAACTATCTGGAAGCTCTGAATTAGCCTTTTTTGAGCAAGGTGTAGGGATGTGTGTATAAATACACATAAATAAATATAAATGTACACCCACTAGATATTGATAAATGGGTCTGTTAATATTTAGTATTTAAGTTGATGTTTGTATTTTTTCTTAAGAATATAACAGGGCTAGAGCAGTGGCTAAGCAGTTGGAGTGCTTGCCAGGCTGGTGAGGATCTGGGTTCAAACCCCACCACCACATACATAGCTAAGTGTTCGAGGAAACAAAGACCAGATGAAAAAATAAATAAAATTGATTCTTTCTCTCTCTCTCTCTCTCTCCCTCTCTCTTTTAAAAAGAATATAACAGATAAAAATATAATTTTCTACAAGTACCTGTCCAAGAGAATCCTATTTGTTGACATAAACAACAAAAAGAATAGAGCCATTTTAAAACATTGCATTGATTCTCTTGTATTTTAGAGAAAAAGTACTCACTCAGTACATGTATGCAAGACTAGGATTTCAGTACGAATATAACTCAATAGGTCAAGAATGGGGTAAATGGTATCCAATGTCCAGTTTGAACTACTGATGTATTCTGGAAAAATAAAATCAAATATAGACTTTCTAAATAATATCAAAATTTGTTCATCTAATTTTTAACATTTAATTAATTTTTTAACAGATCTATCATTTTCTAGATCAGAAGTACTTTTCTATTCACCATCTCTTAGGTCTTCATACTATAAGATCAAAAGAGATACCATATTTTACATAGGTAATCTCTCTCCTTTTAAAATTCAGGATGATCAGTGCTTGATTTTTAAGACTGTCAAAATGAATGAAAAGATCTGATAAATTGAGTAGATTTCATATTTATTATAAACTTACCTTTCACAAAGTCAATACCAATAGGAAGGGCTTTTTCAGGTTCTTGACTTAATAAGTAATACTTTACAGTTTCAAATACATTGCCATCTGCATGGGCTGCCTCAGCTAATTGCATACATTCTTCTACTGTGGGAAGTTTGCACTAGGAAATAATTGATTTAATGAGAAATTTACTAAGATTTATGGAAACAAAACAATAGTACAAATATTAAATATTTACTTATACCTGTTTTAATGAGAAAGATACTAAGAACTATGGAAACAGAGCAATGTACAAATATTAAATATTTGCTTATACCTGTTTTACTTATTAAAATTGTCCAAAATAGATGTAAATTTTATACTTGTACTAAGGGTATATGTTTATGGAAATACCTTTAAGATCTAAAAACAGCTCAGTCAGTAGTTTTCCATCAAATACCTAATAAAAGAGGTAGAACTGAATTGACTGGATTGTAATATTGAAATAATTAACCACAAATACAATTTAGCAAAAAATACTGAAATCCAATTATTTTAGAATAAATACACTGACCGTTGTCGAAAATTGCATTAAATGTAGTAAAACATCAAAGGTACATCATTACGTTTTCTACATTATCATTTCAGTTAGCCTTTGATACCAAGTGACCTTATTTCAAAGAGGCTCAAAATGAACAAGTTCTAAAATCTGATATTTTGAAAAGCCCACAAAGTTGAGATTTTGGCTCAATGAGTTTCATTATTACAAAATGAAAAACTACACTCCTTTTTAAAATTTTTTCCTGCTAAAACCAAGTCTGGTCCTCCTCCAATTAAGTTGTTCTGCTACCATAATGTGGGTAATGATTGTTACCTTTTATAAAAAGTGTCCATGGTGTTATGATTTTTAAAGCTTAAGAATGCTAACATCTATTTCTAAGCAACACTGATAGTTTGATGCTTTTCCAATTTATTAATGTATTTACTCAACAGTTAAATATTTCCTATTGTTTAAAAATTAGGTAGACTGAACAGTTTAGATCTTTCAATCTCTAAGAATATAATAGAAGAAAACTGAATAAAGAGGGTGATCACATATACAGTTTCATGAACTGCTGAAAATTTACTGAGAAACTAATAGGGGGAGGTATTGTATCTGGTTAAATAAGAATAATTGTCCTAACTTAAAATACCTAAAATTATATGCTAACACTTTTGAATATGGTTTTTAGCATTGTAAAATTGTTCAATTATTAACACCTTTAGGAATATTCACTAGTCAGAGAATCTAGTTACATTCATTTAGAATGTGGAATGAAGGAAGGGTAAATACCATTCTTGCCCCTGTCACCAAGGCAGGGAGAGAGGAGACATTGGTCAATGGCACAAGTTACAGTTAGATAAGAGAAATAAGTTCTGGTGTTCTATTGCACAGCAAGATGACCATAGTTAAGAGCAATATAGTGCATATTTCAAAATAACTAAAAGAAAAGATATTATATGTTCTTTCTACAAAGAAATAATAATTATTTGAGGTGGTAGATATGCTAATTACTTTGATTTGGTTATTCTACAGTACATATATGAATCAAAATGCTTTGTACCCCCAAATATATGTAAGTTATCAACTAAAAATAAAATAAAATTATATGCATAAACTTAAAAATGTCATTTAGCTTCTCTAAGCCTTAATATTAACCTCTTGCCTCAGAGGTTGTCTGTTAGCATACATTCAAATACTACACAATAAAAATAATCCCCTTGCCTCCTTTCACATGAATTTTAATTTCAACATAAAAGTAGCTTTAGTTGTCATGTTAAGAAAACAAAGCACAACTTATTTAAAAAAACAGTTCAAAGCATATAAAATATATAAACAATTTAAAAATTTCCCATAATATGACAACCTACTGGTAACTCTGGACATTTATTCTTTCACCAATCTTTTCCCTGATACCAAGTACCACACACACACAGAGTTACACACACTTTTGGTCTGTCTCTATTAACAATACTCAGTAAGTATATGTTGTTGAATGAATGGGACAACCATTCACTCACAAGGGAAAAAAATCAAGCCTCAAGTATGTGAAACAAAACTTTGTTATTTTGAAAGTTAAGGATGAGAAAATAGTGTATTTGTATTTTATTTTTCTTAAACAGGCATTTTCTTAAGTATGTATAAATAACACATATGCAGTTATTTAAAAAATGAAAAAGCATGTTGAAAGTTTTGTGATATTTCTCTTTAACTGTGTTTTATAACCATCTTTTTATATCAACAAAAATAGGGACTCATGATGTTTTAATGGATTAATAGCATTGAAACAAATAAACTGTAGTTTATATAAACAATATCCTAGTTAAACATTTTGTTTATTTTTTGCATAACATTGGCATATAGATTCCTATGTTCTGTAAAGGAATATTTTTAAAGCACTTTAAAATAATGCATATAAATTTCATTATATTTCATTAATTTTGCAAAGGTCTTGAATTGTCTATTTTTGAGAAAACTGTACACATATCTTCAGATGCATAGTAATACAGTAGAAACTAGGGCTTGAGATTTGGAGTTGGAGTAGTTAAAGTTGAAATTCTCACTACACTTTTAACTAATTTAGGCACGTTCCTTCCTGCTCTGAGTTTATTTTTATTCTTAAAAGAATAGTATAATATCCTGCCTTTCATAGTTTCATGAGAATTAAGTAATATACAAATACATGTGAAAATTTAGAACAGAACTGGGCATATTGTAGTTCAACAAATATTATTATTTTTTTTTAGAGAGAGAGGGACAGTGAGAGAGAGAGAGGGAGAGAGAGAGAGAATATCAATTTATATTGAGTTTTTCACATGGCTTTTGTTCCTCTGACACTTAGTTGTGTACGTGAGTGCTGGGGTTTGAACTTCTGTACTCGCGCATTCTGGGCAAGCACCATAACCGCTGAGCCACCACTCCAGCCCCCTATTATCTCTTATTTTAATAATTTTTGTTGAAGTTTTAAGTATCCCAAAAGGATATTTGTTTTTCGGCACATATCTCTCTTTGCCTGAACCTGAAATTTATTAAATTATCATAGTGCATACAAACTAGAATCATCAGCATACCTTCTCATGAATATCATTTATTTCTTCCATGGAACCTGGGTAGAAAGCACAGAGTTTTACTAAATGTAGTTCATTATCAGGAATCATCAGGAGAAGATCAGCTGCCAAATTCCTGTTCATATAACAAAAGGGGATGAAGTCATTGAGGAAATGATCTAAAAATAATATTTATAATGATTTCAAAAGGACACCCATATAATAACTTTCCTTGCTTTTCTATGTATAAGAACAGTATTAATTTCCTAATTAATCATTAAACTCCTCTAAATATAGATTACAGAAACCAAAGGATAAATGTCAAATTACAAATTACTATTTTTAAAAACCTAAACTTTATATACACAAGTTCTTACATATTTATAATCAATTTTATTATTATAGAATAATATTCTAATCAAACTAAGTAGTTTTGGATATGTCTTTGGAGCAAATTATAAAGTAAATTTTGTGAAAGTTAACTCTTATAAACTGATTATTCTTCCAACCACAGGAAACTCTATTAGTTCACTGAAATAGGCTATTTAGCTATTATCAATTTAGAAATTTTAGTATTCTGAATATTTCTTAAACTTTAGATGGAAATTGAATACAGAAATGTAGTTCTTTATATGTTAAAGATTTAATCAATGAAATAAATCATTTAAGTTCTGTGAACTTATGTTAAAAATACTTCCTATAAAATCATTGTTTTCAAATCACTAGGTGAGAAGTTTTTGTCTACATGGATCACAATTTAGAAAATATCTAATTTTCATTGATTTAAGATATTTAGATATCAAAAACAGACTTAAAATATGACTTAAAAATAGGTGATATTTCAAATGAGAATTTATAAAGCTATGTACCAGGGACTTTTAGGGTAAAACTCTTCTTAATCTTGTTTGTGAAGACTTCAGTAAGATATACATTGGTTATTTATGTGAATCTACTATTTTCTAAAACAAAAGAGGTACTTAATCAAGAACACAGAGTAAGAATAGAGATAATTTGCACTTCTGATATCAAATATAAAAATTTATTAAAGAAAACACATGTATACATATAAACTCACCACAAACTATTAGAACAGTAACAATTTAAATTAGGCATACTTTAAGGTTTTCAGAATAAAAAATTTAGTAGGGTATCAAAATTCTACATAAAATATTTTAATTCAAAACTCTCCTAATACTTTTTATATCATGTCAAAAGGTTACATTGATTTTCCACATTTCTTTTCTCTAGCCATTTAGTAATTAAACATGTTTCTCAAACTGCCAATATTTCTATTACCATTGGTTAGATAAATCTTTGAATGTTTTTATAAGTTCCAAAATAAGAGAAGTTTACCTGTTATTGACAGAAGGTATGAATGAATTGTGACTTCTGTAATACCAAAACTTAGCAGCAGTTTTAAATAATGTTCACGAGAATACTTTTGCTCTCTATAATATCTGTGCTAAAACTGCATTTAAACTTCTGCCAACTGCAAATACTTTCTTGAAGTAGAATTATATACCAAAATAGAGAAATTTATAGCAATTAGGTCAGCTAGTTTTACTTACGCTTTAATTTTCTATTTTTTGAAAATTGAGTACACTTGTGGAGGGCAAGTGTGTATATGTTTGTGTGTGTGTGTATGCATGTGTGCATGTACATGTAATGTACATGCATGATCAAAAAATGACACAAACCAAATTATCTAAACTCTTAAATATTAATATGAGAATAAGTATTTTATTTTAGCTAAATTAGCTGTTATTTGATGTTGTAGAAAGGCATAGTTCACTTGCCATACAAATTTTAATTATAAAGTCATGAGTGATTTAGTACCTAGGTTATAGGAACTGTTCTTTATTAACTTGTAGTTAGATTTTATATAAATTATATACATGAAAAGACATACTGTAAAACAAAGTGTAAATAGTTAATAGATGCTTCTTAATATAGGGACAGTTTTTAAATACTCAAAACAGTAGGAGATTTTTTTAAAAAATAAAAATGTTTCTAGAATAAAACAACCCAGCAGCTTGGGAAGCTGAGGCAGGAGGATCACAAGTTCAAACATCATGAGGCCCTGAGTAAGTTAGCAAAACCATGTCTCAAGATAAAAATTAAAAAATGGCTAGGGATGTGGTATAGCAGTTAAGCCCTGCCGGGTTTAATCCCTGGTACCAAAAAAGAAGAAAGGAGGAGAAGAAAGGAAAAAGGAAGAAGAAAGGAGGAGAAGGAAGAAGGAAGAAGGAGGAAGGAGGAAGGAGGATGGAGGATGGAGGAAGGAGGAGGAGGAGGAAGAGGAGGAAAGAAGAAAGAAGAAAGAAGTAAACTAAATAATACCTGTATCCAACAGATGGAAAGCTAAAATGAAAATATTGAATAACATAAATATGTGATTATCCAGAAGCAAATTTGTAATCAGTAAATGTAAAAAACATGAAGTAGTTTTAGTTTATAAAACTGTGAATATGCTTTTTAAATTGTGCAGCTATTTTTGTTTGTTTTTAATCTGTGGAATTTAATAGCCATGAAGATCACACATTTCTCTAGGAAGTTAACCTAATCAGCACCACACAGTTCAGAATTTGAACTTATCCTGTCTTCTATACATATCTATGGCTATATAAAGAAAAAACTCTTGGTGCGGGAACTTACAAGGCAATAGAAATTTATTTTTTCATTAAAAATAACTAAGACAGGCCTGGAGCAGTGGCTCAGCAGTTACTGCGCTTGCCTGGCATGCGTGAGTCTGCTGGGGTTCACACCCCAGCAGCACGTACACAGTGAAGTCTCAGAGCAACGAAAGCCACTTGAAAAACTAAATAAAATTGTTTCTCTCTCTCTCTCTCTCTCCCAGTCCCTCTCTCTTAAAATAAAAAATAACTAAGAGTACTCAGCTATTAAAAACAATGAAATTATGGCCTTTGCTGGTAAATGGATAGAAATGCAGAAAATTATGCTAAGTGAAATTAGCCAATCTCAGAAACTCAAAGGTCAAATGTGTTCTATCATATGTGGAAGCTAAAGGAAAATAACAGAAGGGGTGAGAGAAAGTCAGGCTTATATAATAGACCAATCAAACTCGGGGAAGTTTGCAATTTGGGGGAAGTCTAGATATGTGATGGGGGAGGAGGGAGGAAAGGAGATGGGAGGGCAAGCAGGGGATATAAATATTCCATGGTATACTTTGCACCCCTGGGTTGCTGAATAGTACATATAAAAGCATTTAAAACTTATATGACTGTAAGGTTTTCATAAAAATTAGAGTAACTATGAGATTCCTGATTTGCTGTGACACTCCTAGATCAGGACTGAAAAGGAGAATAGAAAGTGCATTATTCCAACTCCCCAACCCAAGTTAGCCACAAATTAAGTAGATGGTATAGTGTGGTAGCCAAGAACACAAATTTTGGAGGCAGTTTATATGTAGCTTTGATTCTCAGCTCTACCACTTACTCAGGCCTCAGGGAAATCAATTCTTACCTCATCGGACTTAGTGCTTAAGGTAGTGCTTGACACACAGTATAGCAGTATAGCCTGTTAATTAGCTGTCACTAATTATTATGATTACCTATAGAGTTCAACAGTTATAGTTATCTATGCTGCTCAATCTAATGGATATGTGTGTGCATGAAATATGCAATGGGGAAAAGTCAAAGTCCTGATAAATAAGTTGAAATAGAAACTTCTTGAGGTCCTAAGTGTTTTGGTGAAAGAGAAAATAAAATCTAAAATCATCTGTACTCAACAAACATACATTGAATGAGAAATAACATCCCATCTTTCTTGAAGGTGCCTGCCTTCCTTTCTTTCTTCCTTCCTTCCTTCCTTTCATTGTTCCAACAATTCAGTGTGTACATGATGCTGGGGTATGAAACCATGTCCTGGAACATGCTAGGTAAGTGCTGTAACTGCTGAGCCATGGCTCCAGCCCCAAAGGGTGCCTTTCTTTTTATTTTTTGTCATTAAAATTCAAATTATGCTATATGATTTCATTGTTTTTCCTGTGCATGCATATATGCAAATATAATGTATATGCATGTGTTACATTTCATAGAAGTAATGCTATACCATATAAACTATATGTATAAAAGATATATATAGCATGTATGTAACATAAATAAACTATATATATATACATACATACACACACAAAGACATATACATACATAGGTTAGTATTCTGTTATTTTTTGTGCTTTTATATGAACTTTTATTTGTTTGACATAGTCTTTGGAGGTAATTGTTGATACATAATCATGCATACATGGATATTGACAAAGTAAGTTAAGGCCAATCCTAGCCCAGGATCTCCCCGCTTCTCCACTCCCTGCTCTCATGTTTCCTCTGCTTTACCTCCATGTTGTAGATAGAAATAAACATATATATGTGTATTAATTTTTGAAATTTCTGAGTTTCTCTGCCTGCCTGTGTATAGTTGGGCTTCTCATGGGAGTCCAGAGTTCCCAGTTGCATTGATAATTCCGTTAATCCTTCCCTCCCTTGCCTGCCTCCCTCCCTTCTCTCCCCACCTTCATAGTTATGGCTCCCCCTGCTTATGTGAAATTTTGACTATGTTGAGTTTATTAACTAAACTTAGCTAAATTTCATCCTGTCTTAGATTTTACTCTAGTTTCCACATATGAGAGAAAACGTTTGGCCTTTAAGTCTACAAGTCTGGGATATTTCACTTGGCATAATTTTTTCCATCTCCATTTGGCTGCAAATGCCATGATATCATTCTAATAGCAGAGATAACTCCATTGTATATACATACCACAGTTTTTGAATCCATTCATCCAGTGAGGGGCATCTGGGTTGGTTCCACAGTTTAGCTATTGTAAATTGAGCTGCTATAAACACTGATGTAGCTGTGTCTCTGTAGTATGTCAATTCTAGCTCTTTTTGGAAAACACCCAGGAGTGGAATAACTGGGTTGTAGGGTGGTTCCAACCCTAGTTTTTTGAGGAGTCTCCACACTGCTTTCCACAGTGGCTATACAAGTTTGCAGTCTCATCAACAGTGTGATAGTATTCCTTTCCTCCCACAGCCCCTCCAGCATTTGTTATTGTTTGTATTTTTCATTTTTGCCACTCTGATTGGAGTGAGGTAGAATCTTAGTGAAGTTTTTATTTGCATTTCTCTGATTACTAGTGATGTAGAACATTTTCTCATGTATTTGTTGGCTTTTTGGACTTCCTCCATTGAGAAGTTTCTATTTAGTTCCCTAGCCCATTTATTGTTTGGATTATTTGTGGTTCTGGTGTTCAGTTTTTTGAGTTCTTTATATGTTCTGGATATTAGTCCTCTGTCGGAGGCTTAGCTGGCAAAAATTTTCTCCGATTATGCGGGTTCTCTCTTGACTCTCTTGACTAATTCTTTAGCTGTGTAGAAGCTTTTAAGTTTAATGGCATCCCACTCATTGCACTATAGGAGTCTTGTTAAGGAAGGAGGTGCTTACACCAATGTCATGGAAAGTTGATCCTATTGTTTTCTTCTAGCAATTGTGTAGTTGCTGCTTTAATTTCTAATTCTTTGATTCATTTTGATTTGCTTCTTGTTTAGGGTGAGAGATAAGGATCTAATTTCAATTGTCTGCATATGGCTGTCCAGTTCATCCAGCACCATTTGTTGTACAGAATGTCTTTCTTCTACACTATATTCTTACCACCTTTCTCAAATATCAGATGGCTAAAGATTTGTGGGTTTGTCTCGGTATCTTCTAGTCTGTTCACATTGAGAAGGTTCTTTATGCCATTCATTTGTTGTTCTATGTGCTCGCCTTCCCAATAACTCTCAGGTTATTTCTTCTCATCTTGTCCCATACTTTTTGGAAGTTCTGATCATGATCATTAAGTTTCTTTTCTTGCCTATCTTCCTTGCATTCAATGTTGCTCAGCCTATCTTTGTTTTCTGATGTTCGTTCTTCAAGAGCTGAAGTTCTATTTTCTTCTGAGTTTACTCTAATATTAGTATCTTCCAATGAACTTTTAATTTGGTTGACTGTTTTTCAATTCTAAGAGCGTCTTTTCAGAATGTCTAAAAATATGGAGCGCTTCACGAATTTGCGTGTCATCCTTGTAAAGGTGCCATGCTAATCTTTTCTGTATCATTCCAATTTTTTAGTACAAGCTGCTGAAGCGAGTTCCCAAAGGTACCTTTCTAATGACAGAATATCTGGACTAAGAACAGGGCTCTGCAGATCTGAGGAAGAATTGCTTTGGACTAGATTTCCAGGTTTCCCCAGGGATTTCCCAGGGTCTGTCTCATAAGAGAATTCCAAGAGTATGGGAAGTCCTGTTCTAAGTCTTCACCAAAACTATATACTTTTTATTGTTTTTCCTTAGAAAAGTAACTTTATTTTCCATGTTTTATACTAGGTCATAAGATCTGACAAGAAAGTGTGTAGGTATCCAAAGTTTTAAGATGCGGGAATGTGTGGCTTTTATGAACTTAAGAAATGCACATTTCTAATACTTAGAATACTGAGTATTCTAATACTGAGGTGTTTGAAACATTATAGAACTACAGCTGGCTACTTCAGAAGGGGTCATGGTAGATTTCATTACATAAACATGATAGTTTTCCCTGTTATCATTTTGCCTGTCCCATCATCATATAGTGTCCTAACATATACCTTATCAAATGTAATTTATAATATTTAAAAAATGCATACACTTACTATAAAATTATTCTTTCAATTTGGAAATTCTTACCATATTGGAATCATCATGCATTTTCTTGCCAGTAATTCTAGGGCATAGTGGGTTGCTGGTGCTGCAGATTCTCCTAGTACCGTGCCCACAGAGACTGCCAATTCCAGTTCATTTCCACGAATCAGGTATGCCATGGCAAGCTTGCTCAAGAAGAAAATAATTTCTTCAGTTGCATAGATGCTGGGTAGGATCATCATTCCCCTCCAAGCTCATAAAGTAGATAAAGTAGCATTAACCTATAAATCAATTATTCTTAAAATACTGTAATATTCTATATAGTTAAGTATAATTACAATTTTCAAATGGAAAAGCTGATAATGGGACATATGAGAAATTTTATCAGGTTAAAATGTAAGACTTTTAGAACTCTTGCTCCTATTTTTATAATTAATAATACTCTGCTATATCCTCAACATCTTTCAGAAAAGAATATAAATTTTTAAAAGCTTCCACAAAGTTTACAGCAACATTAAATTATTCCCTAAATCAATTATATCTCAGGATAAGTGCAAAACAGAATCTATTTTCCTTATTACATGAATGGGTCAAGTGAAATGTGCCTATAATTATGTTCCCATAATTTGGGAAGAACATATTATAAGTATATTTAATAACAAGTGCTTTCATTTGTATCATTTCTCATAATCCTAATAACTGCAAATTAAATATGTAAGGTAGTTGTTCACTACTTCATTTCAGATATGAGGACATCTGAGATTCTGAGAGATTAAATGATATGCCGAAAGTTAGTATGTGATAGGAACAGGACTCAGATCTTTGGATTCCAAGTTCAGTGATTTATTTTCCCTTCACCAAACTATCAATTCTCATCTATGATGAATTATTTAAAGCAAGGTAATTAAAATACATACATTACTTTAAAATTAATCAAATTAGGGCCTAGAGCAGCAGTTACAGTGCTTGCCTGGCATGCTCAAGGACACGAGTTCAAACCCCAGCACCACATATACAATGAAGCACCAGAGCAATGAAAGCCACATGAAAAAAACCAAATAAAATTGATTCTTTCTCTCTCACTATTCCTCTCTTTAAAAAAAATAATCAAATTAGAGATCTCATAGTCTGTAGCATCTCTGTGTGTTAATTTGGCAAGTAATTACTCAGATTTTGGAAGCATGCAAAAACCATATTTTATAAAGAAGTCAACTTATCTTTCCCATCAAACACATGACACATCTAAAGAGATTTTTTTTTTTTTTTTTTTAAAGAGAGAGGGACAGTGAGAGAGTCAGAGAAAGAGAGAAACAACTTTATTTAGTTTTTCACATGGCCTTCGTTGCTCCAACACTCAGTTGTGTACGTGGTGCTGGGGTTTGAACCCGGGTCCTCGTGCTTGCCAGGCAAGCGCCGAAACCGCTGAGCCACCGCTCCAGCCCTCTAAAGAGATTTTCAATCAGAAGTACCAATTTGAAATGTTGTACCTCAACATTATCTACAGCTAGATGGCAACATGCAGCCAGTACTGCTCGACCATCCTGAAAATACCACTCTGCCAGTTCTTTACTGACTTTGTGCAATAGTCTAGAAAAAAAGAAAAGAAAAAATATTAATATTAGGATTCCATCATAAACATGAACTAATGTCCTTTTTAAAGGGTGATTAAGGAACCAAACAGGATTGAATTTGACCTCCTTAATTGAGGTCTATGCCTTATTTAGGAAAAAATGTCAAGAAAGCAGCCTTTCTAAATAATGCTCTGATAGTCCTCCTTGGCCTACCCCCACAACTATACGAAAAAAAAGACTGGTTCTTAGAAATCACTGTTCTCTAATGAATAATATTATTACTTATATAAAAGGGTAGGTAACCTCAGAGGAATCACAGGTTGAAATGATTTTTTTCAAACTTTAGGTGATACCCAAGATAAGACTTGTGTATATTAGGTCGTAAAAATGCCCAGTTTATCCAGGTATAGTGGGGCACTCCTATAATCCCAGCAGCTTAGGAAGGCTGAGACTTAGAAGGCTGTGAGGTTCACAAGATCAAGGCTAGGCGCAGCAACTTAAGGTAGCCCTAAGCAACGTAGAGAAAGGTGTCTGAAAATAAAAAATAAAAAGGGGCTAGGGATATGGCTTAGTGGTTCAGTGCCCCTAGGTTCAATCTCTAATAACAACAACAACAACAACAACAACAACAAAAAAAAACCAAAAAAAAAGAAAAGAAAAAGAAAAAGAAAAAACAATGGCAGAGAATAGCAGCCTAGATCCGGAAATGACTATAATGAGTCCAGCACATTTTTTAACATTTCATCATCCTTTTGTAGTTCACGAGTGTCTGAAAGGTTTAAGTAACGTCTAGGAACCAACAGAGGTGATGGGGAAAGACAGACTAAGGGTGAAAAATTCTAATTTCTGCTGCTTTTTTTTTTTTTTAATAACCAACCATTTGGACATTTTCTTTAAAAGAGGAATAATTCTACACACTAATTCTGGCATCATGGGATTATGGACATTACTGGGTTATTACATACACTGATTTTACAGTGAATCATCAATAAGCAGCACATCTTCTTTTCACCACCTTGCCTTCCCAACAGATTTGATCAGTTTTAAAGTATTTAGGTGCTTTATTTGCTCTACTGAAATGCATGCTACTTTTCTAGAAGCTATATTAAATTCATGTAGGTCATGTCTACAAGCCTGACATTTTCTTGTTCTTCCAGGCAGGGATGAATGCTGTCTTAGAACCGCATGCTGAGAAATGCAGTTGAGCACAAGGCAACAAGTCCTCATTACACAAAGAACGATGTGTTATATAACCTCAAAGACTCTTGAAGGGAAACCAACCACAAAAATATTGACCCAAAACAAAGAATAAATCACTCACTCATTAAAATTTTCCTTGTAGATATCATCAGAGTATGAAGCTTCTTTAGGTGCAGAAACATGCAACGTTTGCATGTTCCCCTCACATGCAGCCTAGGATTGAATTAAACCTTTAATTAATCTTTAGCTAATTGTTGATAACTGACCAATTTAAGAATGTTATTTGGTGCAAACTACATTTGAATTAAGTTTGAAGATTATATGATTTAGAAAGAATCTTAGAATTTGAAAATAAAATGTACTTGGTACTCTATTGTGAGTACCAAGTTGAAACGTCAAGTAAATGATTACTAAAGAAAAGTTGTTCAAATGCATGTTCTGTAACAGCAAACAGCATATGAAAAGTTCAGAGTTCTGAGATGCCTGCATGTCTGAAGATTTAAAATAAGTTCAGTATGACCAGAACAAAGATAGTGTTATAGAAATGTTGAAGCAGAAGGCTGGGGAGGTGGGCAGAAACCACGTCATCTATTACTGTCAATCATATCCTGTTGAACAATTTTCTCCATTCTTCTACTCCACCCACCAATGTTCGTGGCTGCTATAATTATGTGGTTATACCTGTGCAACAAGCAGAGCTTCCTTTAGCTGACCTCTTGACATAAAAAAATTTACTAGTTTTCTCATATCACCAACGGCTATGCAGTAAGGAATGGCATCATCCTTATCTTCCTGGATTAATTGGTCAGCTCTCCTAATAAGATAAGGACATTTTTTATACTATTTTAAATTGATATATTAATTTCATGGTTTTCAGTTGGACTTATATTTTCTGAAAGCATATCTCAAATTTGTAGCAAATTTTATAAAGCCCTTTGGGACACCATTTAAACAAACAGATTTTATAATGAAATCACATATAGAGGACATGAAAATTATATAAGACAATACTAGACATATTTGTTTGCCCTTAGAACACCGTATTTTCATATTTAAAATGCCTCAAACATTTCAGATCTTAAAATCAAGGTAATTTATCTATTAAAATAAATAATATATTTATTTGAAAGTTGTAAAGTAGAAACATATGACTATGTTTACTTTCAATTGTGTTAACTCTGAGGGGGTCTACATTGTTAGAATTATAAATGTTTTAGCAAGAATAACAATGAATAGAGATCCTCTAAATTGAAGTAGTTTAAAAATCATTGGAAAGGATAATACAAGAACATAAATATTGACAATAAAATGCAAGATACTACAAGTGTCCCAAGCAAGGAAGTTTAAAGAAAAACTAATGTTTCAGATATTCTAAGGGGTAAAAAGAGATCATGATCTTGAAGACTATGCAGGGAGTACATGTATCTGTTTCTTTATATCTAACTCTGTTTCTTTCTGTACCTATCACTGTCTGTCTGTGTCTCTCTTCCTCAGTACTAGATATTTTCTCAATCATCAATCTAGTTCATTCCATTCTTAAAATGTAACCCAAGTTTGTTTCCAAAACAACCTGCTGTATATAATTTATACTGATATTTGAAATATACTAGAGTTTAATTTCTAATCTTTAGGTTGATAGAAAATAATTTTTATGTTCATCTAGCTTCCCATTAACCATATTTAATTCACAGATTCATTGAGGTACTACCTAACAGCTTTTACTATGTGATCCTGATTTCCTTGTTAGCTGTTTAGAAAGAATATTCTATGCTCCTGTATATTTTGGAACCAGGGATGAAAGACTTCCAATCAACCTCCCTGCATGGCTGGCCTGAATAACTGGATCTTCAAGATGTTCAAAGATAACCATTTGATTCAAATACTTTCCTAAGGTCCATCTTTTTTTGGTTGTTGTTCATCTTATTTTGAAATCCCAGTGAATAGCAACAGTTTTTCAAAACCTAAAACCTACTATTTGTGATACCTTCCTTACCTCAATTAGCAAGTCCAACTAATTTTAAGTCTGAAATAAGTCAAATTTGTTCACTTTTCTCCCTCATAAGGCCTCTGTGCCACTGCTGTCTCCTAATATGACTGTTCTCATGCTATTCAACTGGTCACCTTGAATCTGCTATTGACCTCTCCAATCTGTTCTTCTGTTCTTGATACTTTCGCCTGTGTGAACTTTCAGAATGAAATTCTCATCAGATCACTTTCTACTCTGTTTAAAATTTTTGTTTCCTAAGTTGCTCTTAGGATGAGAGAGAGAGAGAGAGTGAGAGAGAGAGACTGAGGGAGGGAGAGAGAGAGGGGGGAGGGAGAGAGAGAGAGAGAGAGAAGCTTAACATGTTTAAGAAACTCAAAGCATTTAGCTACTGACTACCTTTTCCAGCCTTGACTTCTGTATTCTAGCTATAATAGTTCCCTTTTAGATCCTTCATTCTGTTCTCTAGGCCTGGGATACCAGTTCAGTTTCTTCACTGGGTGATCTTTTATGTTTCCTTTACAGCTCAGTTCAAATGCACTTGTCTAGGTCAGCTTTCCTCGGTTAAAGTATGTCTGAGTGTACACCATATTTTAAATCCATAAGTAACTACTATAAAAACAATGTAATAGTATATTATTAGATACTAGAAAAGTATATCAATAATCATACAGAATCTTTACTTTCATTTTACAGATTATTAACAGTGAGTGACTATATCCTGGTGTTAAAATGGCATTAAATTAAGCTTTTTAAAAAATTTTTTATTTTTGAACAACCATACAAGTTTTTAACAAAATAATATAAAATGTGTATATATTCTGGATATTGCAATTACCCCCAGGAGTGCCCCCCCAATTACCCTCCCTTATCCCGCCCTTCCCCTTCCCACTATATCTATAAGAAAAGTATTAGGTTGTAAAACATTACATCTTATCTTTTACTGAGGTTGAAACAATGTTTTATGAAATAAGTATTCAATGCTATCTAGACTTTATTAGGGATTCAGTGGGAGTAGTAACTTTCACAAATGTATTTTGATGGGACAGAAATCTACATAATCTGGGATTCTGGAGCCTACAATCTGAAGACAAGAGCCAGTATATTGCTTAGCTTATTGTTGGGGCAGCAGGTGCTGTGGAACAGTCTACTTTCCCAGTGTGATACGTAAATCCTTCTGATTTTCATGCTTAGCCTTTCACTGATTTTCACTGGAGTACTGAATTTTTTTTCTAAACCATGTCCTATGAAAGAAAAATAAAAATTTCTTTCTTTCTTTTTTTTTTAAAGAGAAAGGGATGGTGAGAGAGAGAGAGAGAGAGAGAATATCAATTTTATTTAGTTTTTCCCGTGGCTTTCGTTGCTCCAACACTGTTATGTACGTGGTGCTGGGGCTTGAACTTGCATCCTCGTGCATGCCGGGCAAGAGCCAGAACTGCTGAACTACTGTCCAGCCCAAAATTTTAATGCCAGGAACAAGATAATTATTCATTAAGTAGTGCTTTACAGGTCTAGCATAATTACTGGCACATAGTGGGCACTATAAATAAATACTTGTTGCATAAAGAATATACGGGAATAGGGCTGGAGAGGTGGCCCAATGGTAGAGTGCTTGCCTGGCATGTGCAAGGACTTGGGTTCAAACCCCACTAACACATACATAAATAAGTGCCTGAGAAACAAAAATCAGATGAAAAAATAAATAAAAATTTACTCTTTCTCTTTCTCTCTCTGTCCCTCCCTCTCTCCCACTCCCCACCCTATATACAGTGGAATAGAGAATGGTTATTTGTTTTGAGTTCAAATATGTCCTGCAAAAGATCTGTTTAGTTCTTAATCCGTAATACCTGTGAACGTAACCTTAAATGGTAATAGGAGTCTTTGCCTATGTAATTTATTAAAATAACATGGAATCATACTGGATTAGGATAGAATAGGCCCTAAATCCAGTATGACTGATGTCCTTCTAAAAAATGAAATTTGGGCACAGAGACACATAGGGAATAATGACCACATGAAGATGTGACAGACTAGAGTGATAGATCTATACACTAGAAGTCGGAGATTGCTGGTAGTTACCAGAAGCTGGGAGAAAAGAATTGAACTGTTTCTTTCTCAGAGCCTACAGCAGGGACCAATTCTACAAATAAGTTGATTTTGGATTGCTTACCTCCAGAACCACAAACAACAAATTTCTATTGTTTTATGCTACTAGTGTATTGTAATTTCTTACAGCAATCCTAAGAAACTAATACATCCGAGAAAAAATCTTGTTGGCTTATAGCATTCTAAAACAAGGATATTTACTTGTTTCCTCCGTGGTCAATCAATTCTTTATCATTAGTTCCTCCTTTATATCTAAGAAGATATCAGAGAATTTAGTGTCTTCAGAGATAATATCATGAATATTTATGGAATAGTATTCTACTAATGCTTGATAACCCTCCAAAAATGTTTCACTTATATTTCAATAGCAATTTATTAATCAGTCAGGATGTTTTCTAGTTTGTCTTTGCCTTCATCAATATGGGGAAATTTGCCTTCTGTTTTCATCAGAGGAAAGGACAAATATAAGAATATCAGATTTATTTGTAACCAGTTTATTTAATTTATTCTATCAGTAGGTAGAAAATTTACTTATTAAATAAGACAACATAAGAATAAGAAATATCAAGAGCTAAGACCACATTTATATACAGTTTTTATCTTAGAATGATTTTGAAACATCTACTTGGATGCAGACACTCAGCCTTACCTCTGCATTAACTTCTTCCAGTATTTCACAGAGACCCCTGGTGCAATTGACAGGGCTTTGTCCCACTAGGATCACAGGCAAGAAGAGCAGAAATATACCTATTTTGATTATATTAATGTAATTCTTAACAGATTTTTTAGATTAACTCATATTTATAATACAGAACTTTAGGAGTTCTTGCATTTCCAGGAATATTTTTGTATTCTATGAAATGCATTCCACACAGACCAAATATTGCCATGTTATAAAATAAAATCTGCAAAACTCTATTATTTAGCAGGAAAAAAAAATCCCAAACCTAGAGAGAGAAACCGGGAAAGAGGGTTAGAAGGAACAAAGGCGGGAGAGACAGGAAGTGGATGGAAAGATAATAACTAAGGTATACAGTTTGAAAATACTATAAGTCATATTCTAACAAACAAACTAAAGCAATTTGTTATATAGTGTTTTATATTCAAAATAATAAATACTGAAAATTTTAACTTTACTGTTATTTATATTGAACAAGTACACCATTTAGTACACCATTTATTTCTACTTTTACTCTTTTCATACTCCTTTTTTTTTTTTTTTTTAAGAGAGAAGGACAGTGAGACAGCAAGAGAGAGAGAGAATTTTTACTGAGTTTTTCACATGGCTTTTGTTGCTCTGACACTTAGTTGTGTACGTAGGTGCTGGGGTTTGAACCCCTGTACTTGTGCATGCCGGGCAAGCGCCATAACCGCCGAGCCACTGCTCCAGCCCCTTAATACTCATTTTTATAAATTTTATTATTTGTCATTGCTTCCCTTCTATAATAATATTTGTCATATTTAGAAACTAGAGTGCTATTGCAGAAGCTCATTATTCAATCAATGCCAAATATGACTGTTATTTGAAAATATGGATTTTGCTGAATTCAAGTCTACAAGGGAAATGAGGAGAAATTATTCTGAAATATCACTACATGAATCAAAACTTTCATTTTCATTAAGACTTTCCAAAACACTAGAGTTCCATTGCAATTAAGGTTGAAAACTGGTAATTACTTAAAAATAACATTAAATCTTAAGTAGATAATTTTTGAACCTACATACTTAAAATCATGTTACCTAAAAGAGACCTTACAATATGTTTTTAGAGAAAATATGTCTTTATTATAGTAGGGACAAATGGAAGAACAAAGTTGAAATATAGATTTTTAAATCTGAATTCACCAAGCTCTTTCAAGAAATAACATCTTGTAAGTGAAAAGATGAAACATTTTCCTAACCCCATAGTATTAAGCTTATTGAAATAGAAATTATTCTTAAGGAGATGATTATAAACTGTTACAAGCATGGCCATATTTCTAAAGAACTATAAACATGGTTGCATGAATGACTAAGTCCATCAGTGAATCTATATAAAAATAAAATTATTAAGCTTCTTAAATAGATACAACTCATCTCAATAAATTTTTTTAAAAAATAGATATCTAATTGAGAAATGTTTTCAGTTAAGACAATGTAAAACTACAAATATACAAATATAAAACTCAGAAAGGTAAAGAATTATTCTGTTCTACCAAAATTCATTCTTTCCTTTTTGCCTTAACTTTTGACAGATTTTCTTCTTAGTAATGCCCTGTTAAAAAAGTAACTTTTAAGCCAAATAGTTATTTCATAAATAAAAATTTTATACTACTCTAATTAAACACTTTAAATTTATAATGTCTTTTCAATAAAAATTTTAAATGGCATAATTTGTTATTTTAGGTCACGTAGTAATATTTGCCTCTACATATGTGGGAAAGTAAAAAGATCAGTTATATTTAATTTTGATATATTGTAATGTAACTGCATTGCTTAGTTTTACTTTATATTATTTCCAAATATATAACTTAATAACTACAAAACTAACTAATGTGGAGGTTGTGAAAAATGATAATGAAGTGTATTCATGCCATTCTAACCACTGTTTTGGCAGGGTAGTGGGGTGGAGAATTCTTGTTGAGCTAAAAGGTATTTGCAGAAAAGTGAAAAGATCAATGAGTTTTTACAAAATGTATACACCCTTATAACCTGCACCCAGGATGAAAGAAACAATCTAATCACTATCCACCAACTAAACGTAACCACTATCCTAAATTTTACTAGCATAGATTCATTCAAACCTTTATTGAAAAATCTGTTCTGTTGAATTATTCCTCTGTAATATCAGGATATACCTTCTGAGCACCCTTTACCAGATGATCCCCAGTGGGAACCCCTCTTCTGGTCAGTGTGGAATTTAGTCATGACATAGTACATTAGCAAGAGGATTTTACTGCATGCAAATTAGCCAAATGTAGTTCCCAAACCTCAGCATGCATAAGAATAACCATTAGGGTTTATAAAATAGCAGACTGTTGGGCTCCGCCCCCGAGTTTATGAGTCTGTAGGTTTGGGGTAGCACATGCAGCTCCCAAGTGATGCTGATGCTGCTAGCCTGGAGGCCTCACTGGCAGGAAATCAATTAGATATGAAAAAGGCAAGCTTCGTATTTGAAATGTAGTATTAAGCACATTCTTAATTCTTAGAATACTATGTTAAACTCACTAATGCTGCTTTAACAGCACATTACCTCTCCAAGTTCAACCATAAGTTCACAGTATCTCTGAATGTGTCCCAATTGCAAGTGAATTTCAGCAGCTTCCCTTAGTCTTTCCTCTTTAGTAGGCACACCGATACCACTGCCAAATTTAGACATCTTGACAGTTGTTAGTTCCTGGGCTTCCGACTGGTATAAAAGAAATTTAAAAGTTTAAAATTTTGTTAGATAAGAGCTGGATATTTTTAAAGCACATAGATATAGAAATTAAATATTAAAAATTACATGTTTCTTAATGAAATATGATACTTTTAAAACATAATATTTTGGTGTGTGCATGGGGATGTGGGCTCGGAGACAAGCTGCATCCTGTTGTCCTGAACAGGACAGGTTTTGTGGGTAAGTAGAAGTCCAGAGGCCAGGAGGGGAGTGTAAAGGGATATACAACTGGTAAAATAAACAAATGAAGGCCTTAAATGAAATTAAAAATCTGATTCTCTTTGCCCCTATCAAAAAATCTATTGACAAATGGACTTTCAGCTATAGTCATTAGATGTTTAGTTTGTCGTTGAAGAAAGTGTTTCCTCTTTATGAAAATAACTTCCTTGTGACCATCAAATCCACATTACTGATATGATTTGCATTATGGTCCAATAGTTAACTGCTGGTATTTCATTAAAAATAACATTAATTATTTCTTCTTTCTCACACCAGTACTAATTTTGTTATTGATACTGGACATTAATCTAGATATAAGGTAACTAATAATTCTGTATTGAATTCATTAAAAGCCATAATATGATCAGCTTTAATAAACCATATTCCAGCATACAGTCTTTTGGGTTCTCTGAGACTAAAAATCACAGTACTATATACATCATAATAATCTTGTAATTACAGGAAGATAAGGCATTTCAAGGAGTTCCAAGTGACCTTTGAAGAATGTCATGAGATACAACCTATGAAAAATATGGCTGCCTTAATCTGTTCTCAAATAATTCATATACTCATGATTGGTTTTATAGAAAATTTATCTTCTCAGTATTCATTTGTTTTAGTTTACTAATGTGATTATATAAATATGGACTCTCATAATTTGCCTACATTAATAATGAAAAGGGAAAAATATGCTTGACTATTTTATGTTTGTATACTTTACTTACTGTTCTAAATTTAACCAGATGTTTCAAATGCATTATTCCTTTGCAGTAATTCTGAGGAAGTAAACTATCATCTTGCCCTTTTATCACAGCAACCAAGTTCCACAAATTTTGACTGCCACCAGGAGGCTAAAAAGTTGATACAGAATAACCAAAGATAAAATGGTGAACAAAAATCCTCTCAGCATTGTGCATTTTCAAAAATATTACAATGCAGATTATCTATATTGAAAAATTAACAAAATAACAAGTATATACTATCTCATTTATTGTTTCTGATTTTATATTTGCTTTCTTCTAGTGTAGAGACTGTATTAAAAAGGACACACTGAATTGAAAAGGTAAATGTAAATATGTGGAAACTTACTGGCAATAGCTGTAGTGATTCTTTTTGTCTAAAGGGAAAATTTTCACATTTATTTCCTATAATACTTACTGATAAACACTCTGAAAACCATCTTAGCTTTTTCACTTGAGGATTGCCAGTTAGTTTTTCTATTTCCTGTTTAATATCTCTTGACATTTTACCACACAGTAGAGGAGGAGTGCCTTGTTCTATTGCATAATCTGAAGAAGAGAAAAAAGTTTCCTACAGAATGGCATCTAAAAATAAAAATATTATTTAAAATAAAATCTAATGCATGAATATGTTCAATACCAGTATTCCCGATAATTTCTTCCCAAGCTCTGTCTACTAGAATATTTATTTGTAAAGGAGTGATTAAAGGTGCTAATGACCAGAGTCTCACTGTCGAATCTCGGGAGCAAGAAGCCATAGTGAAGGGGCGACTTGGATGGCATGTTAAACCTGATGGAAAAAATAAAGCTATTTTAACTAAAGTAAACATTGAAAAAAATGTATGCAAATGTGCTTCTTAAAACATCTACAGAACAGAAGTTATGAAGATATGTGAATATCTGAAAGATCCTCAGAGTCAACCTTCTACTTGACTTTAATATCTTGTCTGATAATAATAGAAGAATAATAGAAGAATTAATAAATTACTACATTCTATAAGTACAAATATAAAACTGAATAATTTTTAGAAAACAAATAGTCCTGTGTGAAAATGTTGAAATTATATTTCATTTGGATAACCAGCAAATATGCTATAATACCAAGAGGGAACATAGTATCTATGAATTAATGGAAGGATGGATGAAAATTCTAGTTATAAGATGAACATAGAGTTGGAGACATTTCAATAGAGAATATAAAAAAATAGGATTCTCTCCTACAGTCAGTCTCATGTTGTCACGGCTAAAAGGATAAAGTATATAGATCTGAACAACTGGGTTTGGGTTACTTTCTCTAAGGAATCACTTCAGACTTCTTAATCTACCTACTTATTAACTCCCATCAAGTTTTTTGGAAATGAAAGTAAACAAACACAGCTTAGAGTAAAGTGATAGGCAAAAGATAAATAATCTGAGTTTCTATACCTACCTCAATTATAGTAAACAATGCTATTATATTTAGAAAAAAACATGTCCCTTAGTATACCAAAATAGGGGAATAACTAAAAAAAGTTTTTTTATCTATGCTATTTTTAATTTCTTTTCTACAACTTAAGTCTGAAATGATGGGAAGTGAAGGAAGAAAATTCGACCCAGACACTATGTGTGTATGTCTGTGTGTGTGTGTGTGTGTGTGTGTGTGTGTATGTACAGAAACATACCTGCAGAGAGAAAAACAGTTCTAACAACAGTCATCTTCTGGTAATTTCTGAGGACTTCTTTTGTGTATTTTGATGTTTCAATAATAAACATGTATATTTTCTAATGAGAAATTTTTTTCAAAATTACATGCTATAAAGCTTCTTTAAAAATATTGTACTGCTCAGAAACTATAAGCATCATTAATATATCAAAATAACAAATACATGAAAACACTTTACCATATACATCTGCACCATGATCATACACAGTATCCAAACAAGTTCCTTCCCGAGTATCCCACACTTTTATAGTATAGTCCCAGCTTCCAGATATTAGGAGATAGGGAATCTCCGTATTCCACATTAATCCCCTCACAGGTGCAGTGTGTCCAATAAGAATATTTATGCAAGCATCTTGAGTATAATCCCAGATTCGAACCGAACTGAAAATAAAATATTATATATATATAATTCAAATTATAATTTGTTCAAAGCATTAGCATTCATAATCATAATGATTATTTCTTAGCATATTTGAAAAGCATTTTATGGTTCAAGATATATCAAGTATCTTTGTTATAAGGGAAATGAATATTTAACTATGCCAGAGCTTTCCTATTCTAACATATTTTATTTTCTGACTTTTAATGGTTCTTTATTACTGATAGTAAATGTATTGCTTTAGAATTTACAAATGAAAAAATTGCTGTTTTTAAGTGAAATATATAGAACAGATATAACTGAAGAGAAACTTTGACTGCTAACAATGAAACATAACATGAAAATTATTTGTAAATCACGAAAATGCATGTGTGATAATGGATATTTTTTTAAAAAACATTCTAAATTTATGCTCTATCTATATAGTAAATCATTCCTTCATGATTGTAGACAGTAAAATAACTTGCTTGATCAGTGTGTAATCAATCTTAGATTAAGTAAAAATTTGAAATAAGTAAGTTCATGATATTACTTGACTCTACTGACTGCAAAATACAAATGTTACCGCAATTAAAATTTGAATTGAAAATCAATTTACGACCTCTGATCCAATTTTACTTAGACAATTCCCAAAAAGTTTTAAGTCACAAACTTATACCAACTTAACAACATAAAAATATTGATATGTCAAAGCTTATATTACACTGTAAAGGAGACACAATATATACTTTTATTTTTTAAGGTGTATCTCTGATTTATACAAAAAACTCCCTTCTTTTTCCCATTTTCCTACTATAGGATAATACAATCAGCCATATTCATGGGTTCTGCATCCACAGATTCAACCAAGTGTGGAGTGAAAATATTTTTTTAAAAATTTCATTTGTGGGCTGGAGTGGTGGCTGAGTGGTTATGGTGCTTGCCTGGCATGTGCAACTACATGGATTCAAACCCCAGCATCCACATACACAGTTAAGTATCAGAGCAATGAAGGCCATGTGAAAAACTCAATAAAAATTGATTCTCTCTGTCTCTATCTCTCTCACTGTCCTTCTCTCTCTTAAAAAAATTCATTTGTATTAAACATATATAGACTTTTTTATTGTCATTATTCCCTAAACGATACAGTTCAACAACTACTTATATAGTATATACATTGCATTGAGTATTATAAATAATCCAAACATGATAGGATAATGTCCACAGCTTATAAGGAACTTGAGCATTTAGAGTTTGGTGTCCATGTGGTATCCTGGAACAATCCCCTATGGATACCTAGGGATGACTATATATCCAAATGTACTATAATCTAAATTTTTGGCACTAGTTTCTTATATGTGTTAGCAATGAAATATTTCCAGTTTGCTACCATGCTTTCATCGATAAAGTATATTAAAGTGATTTACATCAAAATCATTTAATGCCATTTTAGGGAGTCACTAGAATAAGGGTGCTTCCTTTCATGACAGAGTTAATTAGGCTTTGAAGTTATAATATATTTTGTGGCCAGACATAAGAAAGGTTTTTATATGTCCTACTGTTCATAAGAATTGTCTAGGATTCTCAGGTTCAGGTACAGTATTTGTGAGCTCTGCTAAATATATTGATAATTAAGGGTTTCCTTACATTATTTTACCTTTATTTAAAGGTACCAGATAAATTTGATGAGGAATAACTATTATCTATATTAATGCAATCTTAGAAAAATAATAATCTTAGTAAATCCTTTTAATTTTCATTACTGTAAATTAGTAAAATGCTTACTGCTATATTCCTGAAAATATTCCTTAGACAATGATTGAGATTATACCTTTTTCCATATGGAACAGAATTTAGACACTGAAGTCTATGTTGAGAGACTAGAATAATATCATAAATAAAATCGTATTCACTTTCATATGATGACCATATTTGAAATAATATTTGAAGTAATAAAACACAAAACCCTCATAATTGTTTTTCCTAATAAATTTGGATTTATGACAAAAATTCAAGGTGAAAATAATTATTCAATATTAAACCTACGGTTACTATGCACCATGGTTTCTACTTGCACAAAGTAAGATCTTTCTTACCTAAATTTATCCCATCTTCAAATAATGATTAAACAAACTATACTATATACATACATCTTTTTTTAATACAAAATGTAGACAAAATGTCAGAAACTCCCATAAATAGAGAAAAATGCTAAATCTCTCTCATTTCTAAAATGTTCTGTTCATGCTAAAATTTATGATCATTCCTTTATTCCATTCTTGATGAAACAATATACCTGTTTTTCATATTAAACATAAGAACATTACTAAAAACAAACTCTTCTTTATATTTTATACAGATTTATTTGCTTCAGATCTTTTACCCTTTCCCTACACACCCTTTTTAAATTTGTTTCTGTTATTTTCTTGCTAATAAGCTGGAAATAAGCATTCACAGTAAGCAAAATATGTAAGAAAATAAAAATCATGACCTTAATGATAATATAGGATGGTAGAATTTAACTTAGTTTTTGCCAAATTTAGTTTTAGTTGTTAGTTGCCTACTTGTTAAGCACAAATTTAATACTTATAGATATAAAATTTGATTATACAAATATATGCATCTCTGGGAAAATATGTTTATGATTTTAAGGACTAGAAAATTATAATTCAAAAAATACATACCCATCATCAGATCCACTGCAAAGAATTCCCTCTCTCAGGGGAGACCATTTAACATGAAACACTTTTGCTGTATGTCCACTAAATATTTTCAATGGTTGATCTGAGCTAGTGGCTACATAATAGACGCGAACATTTTTGTCTTCACAGCCAGTGGCGATCATGTCTCTAAAATGCCATCAATAGGACATAAAAATATAAATTTGCTATTATTTACTACTAATAATTTTTTAAAATGTACAACAGTTCTGATTTCCAAAGAAAGATTTTTTTGCTTTTTCAGTGAAGCTATATGAAAAACTTACATATGTAAAAATTATGCTAATTGTTCATTTGTCGCAACTGCCCCAGTACGGAAAGATTTTTCTTTCTCAGTGTTTCTTAATTAATTAATCATGTTGCATTAAAATATGAGTTTTATTTCAACCACCCAAATACTTAAAACAGAAATAGGAATGTGGAACTACTCTATTGAACTGCTCTATTATTCACAACAAATATTTATTGAACATTTATCTTTTTCAAAGGACAGTGAGGTTTTGCAATACAGTGTTTTGTTAACAATATTCTGCTAAACATACAACAGAGTCAGATATCTCATTGGGCTTACATTTCAGACAGTGAAACAGTTAACATGCAATGAATTACACAGTTCAAAATTTAATTTTACTGTAATAAGTACTCCAAAGATGCAATAAAGAGGTCAGGGAAGACTTTTTTTTTTTTTTTTTTTTTTTTGTAAAAGTAGTTTCTGAGCTGATGGCTGAACCAGGTAGTTGTTTTGTAGCATAGGTAGGGTGTGTGGTATGTGGTGTGAGGTGGGTTGTGGAATTTTTGCTAATGGTCAGCTTGAGTCAAAGTCTTGAGGCAAATATCAGCTGGACAGTGCAAGAAACTGAAAGTGAAGGTGACTGGATGCTGGGAGCAAGGGGAGCAATGCATGGAATGAGATCAATAAAGTAGACAGAAACCCGTTCCCAGAGGTTCCTTATAGGGCCTAAGTGTTTGCATTTTATCATATAAGCACTGGGAAACTACTGAAGGATTTAAGTGGTAGAAAGGCATGATCAGATCTATGTTTTAAACATTTGCTATGTCAGCCACATAAAGAAAGTAGAAAGGGAAAGAGAAAGAGGTAATAAAAAGTATAAATTCTGGAATTGATTTAGAAGACTTTAAAGGGACTCAAAAAGCAGAAAATGGCAAATATTGGTTTAGTGGCAGGGGGATGTTTGACAAAGAATATTCAGATAAAGAATATGACAGGCAATAGTAACATAGAAATCGAGGGGTGATAAGGTATAAAAGAAAAGCCAAGGATTCTAGTTGTAACAGTTTTGTTGTTAGCAAATAGCAGTCTTTGAAATAAGCAACAGTGGAGAATGGGTTTGTCACCAGCTCTTTTTGTATATAACCCTAACAGTGTATTAACAAATTCTTCTGTGTTTACTGGAACAAATACATAAATCCATCATTTTGTATAATATGCGATGTGATTCAGAACACAAGTATCATAAGGCTTTAATATTTATCCATATATTTCCCACATGTAATATGGAAAAACGTAAGATAATTCATGTTGCTTTTAACAATGTCTAGAATTTTGGAGTTTTGAATATAATTCATATTGTAACAAAGAGTAGCTTGAAACAGAAAATTCTTGAAGTGGAGTAAGTTAAAGGTCTAGTTTTAGTGTAATTTTACTTGGATTTAATTTTAAATCTTAGTTGATTTTTACATGATATGTACTCAGTTCTCAATCAAGGGTGACTTTTTAAAACCATCCACTTAAGTTCTGCATCTTAGGAAATTATTCAATGCAGAGGCATTAGCTTGAGATGAGGACCAATAGGAAGCCATGATGGAACAATAGCAATGCACAGATACCTAAAAGAAATTAGGTACAAGCCACATACAGAGTGGATTTTTTTCCATTTTTCCTTAGTTAGAACTATGCTTTTCCCCCCAAAATATCAGAATGTTATTTTGAGAGCAGTAAATCAGAATTTCCAAATCATGTAAAAACTTCATGGAATAAAAATATCTAAAATAAATTAGCAATTACAAAGCTCTTTCTCATTTGTTAGGCAAGGGAAATATCTAAAAAGAAAGATGAGTATTATCTATGGAAATAGAACTAAACTTCATGTTTATTTAAAATCTCTGGAATAAAATTATTATGTGAAAAAAACACAATACTTACTTGTTGTTTTGGCTCCAATCACAACCAAACACTGCTGCTGGATGTTTGTATTTGTGTAGTACTTTACCATCTATTGTTCGAATAATACTGAAATTCATTATAATACGTTAATAGGAAAAGGGGATAAAGTCAATACTGTAAGTTTCAAATATGGGTTTTTTTTTGCAAATCATATGGAACATTTAAAAGTACTGTATAAATGATATCACCAATTATGAATACATTTTCACAATATAATGTTAATTATATACACATATATATCTTATATATATTTATATATACACAAATATATTTTTTAAGAGAGAGGGGGACAGTGTGAGAGAGGGAATCAATTTTATTTAATTTTTCATGTGGCTTTCATTGCTCCAACACTTTGTTGTGTATGTGGTGCTGGGATTTGAACCAATGTCCTCACACATGCCAGGCAAGCACTGTAACTGCTGAATCACTGCTCTAGCCCTCATTTTATATATTTTTAAACACCATTGGATTGTTATTTGTTAATGATATATCACAGCAATATATCAGTTGCCTATATTGGCCTTTAAATAATATTTGTGATAGTTGGTATAGCTGTACCAATAAAATTTAAATGATACATACTTGGAATGATCAACTGTGTATTTTAAAAATAGGATAATTTCATATCATACTCAGTACTTACCAGAAACCATCACCACTGCAGGTTGCTATTCTTTTGGAATCTTTATGACTCCAGGCAATGCAGAATATTCCACTTTTTCCATGCTTCAAAAAATGCAAAATACCTATCAATAAGAAATAATTCACCCCTTTTTTCTCTTATTTATTTAATTCTTTTAAATATTGCTTTTCTATATGACATTCCTATTCTAGATGATACCAAAAGACATTCTTCTAGGCAACAGCAGAAACCTGAATACATACTTTCAGAATATACAAGGGTGACACACACTTAAATAAATCTATTGTTTTAAGACATACAATGGGTGGCTCTATTTCTTTTTGTTGAACATAGGTAAAGAGTCAAAATCTGCTTCTTCAGCCATCCATAGAACTAAGCTCTACTTTAATGCCTTTCCCTGTGAATGTCAGGCTGGAGATGAGGATATATCTATCTGCTTTCAAAAACAGGCTACTACAACTACTGTACAAGAAATATTGCAAGTAGATGTTATTACTGGTTGTCCTTCTAAGTTTCAAAGGGTTATTTTTTATTATAAAGTTAACAAAAAGAGATTTAAGATTATTCCTATAATAAATCATGCTACATTTAGCTGTTTCTCTGCATTCTGGCACTGGGCAATGGTCAGTGGGTATAGTTACAGAGGGAATGATGAGAATTTTTAAAATGCAAACACTATATTATACATAGCAATATTATACATAGGCATGCCATTCAACAACTTGTGATGGATGAACAAAGGTTGTAATCAACTCATTTTTAAATACTAAAAAAATTTATTATATATATATATATATATGTTGTACTTAAATTGTGACTGCCATTAAGGGGAAAATTAAAGTGGTTTTTTTTTATTCCGCTCTTTAAACTCACTTTATAAATATACAGATTGAACTTAAGGGAATCTCCAGTTTGTTTTTACCTCGTTGGGGGTCAAAGAATGTGTATTTATATAAGTGGATAAAAATATAGTCCCTATATTTATTCACAATCAGGAGTGGAGGGGCCTTCTGTCAACTTCATTTTTCTTTTCCATGAAAAGTGTTATTTATGGCTAATATCTTGCATTTCTTTTGTGGGGCAAATATAGCTTAGTTAATTAAAGCTAGTGTTAAATTTTCTCATATTTTTAATACAGAATTGATGTAATACCGATATTGGTCTTAACTGTTAATTGAATGCTGGGAAAATCTTGAATGAACCTAAGAGATACACTTGATATTGCGAGGCTGAGTTGCTAGAATCAACTTAAGTGCTGATGGGTAGATATTTTAGGTCATAGGATGCCGAGATCAACAAGTTTGCTAGACAAGGATACCATCTTATTTAACAGGGATTTAACACAGGGTCACTTTACCCCTGAGCTGCATCCCCAGCCCTTTTTATTTGACATCCCTAAATTGCTGAAGCTGGACTTGAACTTGCAATCTTCCCACCTCAGCCTCCCAAGTAGCTGGAATTACAGGTGTATACTATAGCACCTAGTAAGGATATTATTTTAAAATCTTGATCAAATTTTCATCTCCATGCTCATTTCTTTTATATCTCACTATTTGTTATGGGATAAATTATTCTGGTGATGTGAGGGCTGAGGCCAGGTTGGGGCATTGCTGAACTGAAAGAATATTTTTTTATTATATTTGGAGAAAGGGAGGGATATAATTCTTGTCATCTTTTTGAAAGTTTGTTTGTTTAAGTATAAAGTTTCTCCCTGGTAGGTTATTAAAGTTTCCCTTAAGTCTGCATTCACTATATTACTACAGCACTCTCAATATCAAGGCTATGAGAAAGTATCTTTAAAGGTATTGAGTCTTTTGTATAAATGGTTTTAAATAAATAACTTTCAAATGTATTATATATTTAATAAGCTTCAAAAGAAATTTTTAAAAATAAATGAAATTTCAAGATATTAAGAGACCAACCTAGATACTATTCCTGATGTCCTGATCATATATATTATATTAGATCATATAAAATTTTTAAACATTAACGGAACTCAGTAAAATAAAGGATGATAATTTAAGCCTAAGGATAAATATAACCTGTGGCATTACATAAGTAAGCAGGCCAGTTTTAGGGCATGTCTTTCAATAATAGAATTTCAGGACCGAAAGGAAATCTAAGAAATTATGGAATAAAACATCCTCATTTTATAAGTGAAGAATCAGGTAAGTTCAAGACAATCAAATGATTATCATTAACCAAGACAATTTGTGACTTCTGAGTTTAGTTTTCCTCTCATTTAATATTTGTCTAGTTTTTGTGGAGGATGACTTAAAATGCTTTTGAATCTGTAGTGTGACTTTAGGTAAATTTTTATATCTTAGATTCAGCTATAATTACCGCAACTAATTTTAGCTTATAAATATCTCCTTGGATTTTCTTCTAATGGAGAGAATAACATACTACAAGATAATGATGTGTTAAGAGAAAAAACATGTACAAAATATGTAATATAAGATGTCATATTATTTGATAGTGATAATTGTATCTTACCTCATTAAATCGCTGTACCATTTTGCCCTTTTGAACATCCCAGATAAAAGCACCATTTCGGGAAGTTGCCCCAGCAACACAATCTAAGCCACCTTAGGAAACAATATGTTAGACATTATATATTAAATATGTAAAACAAATATAAGTCTTTCCAAATATGTAATTTTTTAAGATTTGAGATTTGCAATGTAGTTCTTTAAACATTTTTTGTAATGGAAATTATCACAATTGCATATATGCATCAATGCATAAAATATGGAGAGAAATAATATGATGAATGTATCTACTATTTAACTTCAACAATTATCAAAATATGGTCAAGCCTGTTTTATCTCTCTTTTACTAAATACCTTTGGATCATATCTGATATTATACTATTTGGTCAAAAATAAATATGTCAAAAGACAGGGATGGTTTTATTATCAAGAACAAATACCATAAGGAAACCACAAAAATTATCTATAGTCCTCAATATTATCATATATTCAGTGGCTATTCATATATCTAGTAATATCTAGTAATATTTTAGTATTTGGGAAAATACCTTTGTAACTAAATTACCTGAAAAAATATTTCTCTATCAAAAGCATAAACAATACCTTTTTATTTATTTATTTATTTTGTTGAACTCAGGGTACTTAACCACTAAGCCACATCCCCTCAATCCTTTTCATGCTTTATTTTGAGATAGGGTCATGTTAAATTGTTTAGGGCCTTGCTAAGTTCCTGAGGCTGGCTTTGAACTTGTGATCCTCCTGTCTCAGCCTCCTCAGTTGTCTGGGATTATAGGCATTTGCCACCAACCCTGGCTAACGTTCTTTTTCAAGAAATTTTTAAAAAAATCTGTGAAAAATAAAACTGCTCTGTTAGCAGATGGTCAAAGACAATGAAACTATTTTTTGCAAGACAATGAAAGAAGAGGTTTTCTCCATTAGAAGTAAGGATCAGTTGTCATCTACTATCTAGTAGGAGTTTGAATACTGCAGGAATTACTCTGTGATAAATGATTATAAACACTAAAAAAGTCATAATACTTCTAGTGTTCTTCTATTTCCTCTTTCAGGTGCTCAAATTGTTTCTGAACATTTCCACAGTATTTTCTTTTCTTGTGGTGTCTATTCCAGTATTTGAAAGAAATTACATAATAATCTATATCATACTCTATTTCAATCCCTGTTAATATTCATTGATCTTTTAAATTTCATCTCCATTTACCTAAAAATCATGATTCATCAGTACTCACACAGGAAAAGATGACAGTTTCGATTTTTTAACATTTTTACTTTCTTGTTGCAAATTATCAATGAGAGTAAAAGTTTGCTTTCAGTAAGACTGAAACTGTGCTATGAGTTAAAACAATCATTTTAATACTCAAAATTTTAAGTTGGACACATATACTCCTTTTTAAGAGAGAGGGGCAGTGAGAGGGAGAGAGAAAGATAAAATCAATTTTATTTATTTTTCCATGTGACTTTCATTGTTCTGACACTTCATTGTATACATGGTGCTGGGGTTCAAACCCACATCCTTGTGCATGCCAGGCAAAAGCTGTAACCCTGAGCCACTGCTCCAGTCCCCAGAGACATACACTTTTTATATGTTCAGCTGACAGCATCACTCTCCCTGCTGGTCCATCCTATACTGCTGGTCAGGGAAAGCTGCCACCCAGATGCCTACTGCAATGATCGCGAACAAAGGCTTATGGTATGCTCTATTTAAAAGAACAACTGTCATTAAGAGCTGTAATTGTAGACGAGAGATACATGAAGCAGTGGTCCTTAACCATTTTTTTGTGTCATGAACCTTTCTGGAAATCTGATTACTATTACATTTTTTGACAGATTCAAATATAGGCACACTAAAAATTATTCATAAAATCCCAAAAGAGTCCCAGAGTCTCTGAAGACATCTAAACACCCTGAAGGTGCATAAATTTAAGGTTACAGAATCACCCTGAATGAAGAAATAAGTAAAAAAAAAAATAAGGGTAAACTATATTCTGGTTACATGTGGTTATTAACATATTACTACTACTATGACAAAGCAGAACTAAGTATTTTATATAAAGTAAAAGGTATATTTAGATGTGTAAAACTATTTGTTACAGAAAAATAATATTTTTGCAGAAATGTCAGAGGTTCCATAGTCCATATCTCCTTTATAAATAGAAAAGTATGGACAAGCATGGTGGTGCATGTCTATAATCCCAGCTCCTCTGGAGACTGGGACAGGATGACGGCAAGTTCAAGGGCAGCTTCAGCAACTTAGTGAAGTCCTAAGCAACTTACTGAGACCCTGTCTCAAAATTTAAAAAAAATTTTAAAAAGGTCTGGGGATGTAGCTCAGTTGTAAAGTGCCCCTGGGTTTAAGCCCCAGTACCCCAAAAAATAAATAAGAAGGTATAAGGTAGCATCTTTCTGATATTACAAAATAATCACATTATGGCATAAAAGTTCTTCAATATTACGAAAGTAGAACTTATGTAGAAATAAATTGTTACTATTGAGCTGTTATCTGATGCATTCATACTTACAGGTATGTCAAGGCAGTCATCTTTTTAATTTTTAGAAAATAAATTTTTGTTTTATTTTCACAAATTTGGTCCACATGAAGTTTCAGGAAAACTTTTTTTCATGTAAAATGTCATACCATTAAAGACATAATTACACAAAATATCTCAAAAATTGGATGATCATTTGGATTTACTATTTTAAAGGGCTCAGGGACCAAAATGTCTCTTCAATTAGTCTATTTTAAAAACCCATATAAAATAAATCAAACAGATGTTGGTACTAATTTGTCTCTATGATCATTTGGAAAAAGATGTCATCTGGAGGAAGAAGATAATTCAAATGAATATAAAATTTACAAAAGTCACTTAATTACATTCTTGATTTTAATAAAATGCTTCTTACCTGGAGCCCATGAAATGGAATAAATAACCCCTTCATTACCCGGGGAAGTATATATTGCTGTTAATGTGTTTATATCCCAAACTTTTATAGTGCCATCAAATGAAGCTGTTGCTAAAAGATTCGGATCATCAGGTTTGAATTTGCAGTCAAAGATAGTTTCCACATGTCCCTAGGATCGCAGCATTAAAAAAGTCACACCTACTGAGAAAAACTACAATTCTAATAAACAACCCATAATGTATAATAAAATTATATGATACATATAATATAGTTTTCCAAATATTAACACAAATATATATAGGCAAGCAAAAAATATGCAAAATTGGAATCACTGCTATGCTAGAATGTTCTCTGTGATATTGTATTCCAGGTGGCATATCCCTTAACCAAAATTCTTGGGACCAGAAGTATTATGGATTTCACACTTTTTCAGATTTTGGAATATTTCCATATTCATAATGATATATCTTAGGTTCAGTATTTAAGTCTTAATATGAAATTCATTTACATTTCAAATACATCTCATATGCCTAGGCTGAAGATAATTTTATGGAATATTTCCAGAACAACAGCCTTTGACTGGGACCTGTTATAATTTACAGATGACTTTTCATTTGTGGAATTTTCCACTGTGACATTATTTTGTTAACATTCAAATAGTTTCAGATTTCAGATTGCATAATTAGGGATGCTCAACTTGCCTTTTGTACAGACCTGGATATTATTCAACCACAGTTCTTCAAATAAGCAGTTAAATTCAAAGACGTTCAAAAGTTTCATTTTACAATTTTAATTCAATATAAAATACTCTTCTTAATTTTAATATACAAGATACTAAGCTAGACATTTATAAAGCAATTAAGTTCTTTTTAAAATTGGTACTGGAGATTTAACCCAGGGGCACATCTGCAGTCTTTTTTATTTTTTATTTTGAGACACGGTCTCACTAAGTTGCTTAGGGTCTTGCTAAATTGCTGAGGCTGGCCTCAAACTTGCCATCCTTCTGCCTTAGCCTGTGGAGTCAGTGGGATAACAGGAGTACACCAACTCCCTCCCCCCTCACCCCAGATTAAAGCAATTAATTCTTAATAGTTACTATATGTCATCTTACAATATAAGGGAAGACAAAGATGATATTGAATCTATAAGTCCATTAATGGAAATATTCCTTCTTTGTAGAACTGACATACTCCAAAAGCACCTCTCAATTTTGGCAGAAACAGAATCAGACATGACCCAAATTTTTAATGAAACTTTTTCTAAAATTTTCCAGGAAGTCTACTTTTTGAGACTTGGAATAATTGTTCCTGTTACAGAGTGATTTGGATTACAAATACCCACAAGAGTGTGAAGTGGTATATGTAACAGATACATGTAAACATATACCTGGAAAGAGCCTTTGGGGACATTTGTCAAAATCCAACTTAAATAGTCACTTATTTTATATCTTCTAAATATTAGGGAATGGGAATTGAAGTTCCTGTTTCAAGAAGCGGAAACTATAATATGTTGGGATCTAGAGGGAGTTAAAATACAAGAGCAAAGCTTTCTATTCCTCAACAAGGTTGTAAAGGTAGAGAACTTTTAAGTCCTTCCAACTCTATGTATTTCTATTAACATCAAAAATCACAGCCCTTAGGAAACTGCAGAGGTACTCTAAGGTCTCTCCTTTAGGTGAACGTGGAGAAGAGAAAAATCCCAAGGGTTAGAGAAAGGGAAATGAGATTGTTACAGCCACTGGTTCACCCAGCTGGAGTTGTTCCAGCTGTCCATTTCTCATGGTCAGACATACCTAAGGCGGCACTTGTCTGCAGACGCAGTTTCAAATGTTATTTTACTGCTGCATCTTCAAAGTTTCTTTTTAGAATTCTAATAATTTGCATAGAAGCAACCAAATTGTGATATTTCTCCCGTGTTTCTTCTTACCAAGAGGAAATTAGGGATGAAGAAGAAAACACAGCTTTTCTTAGTTTTAAACAAACATTATGGGAGTATGTCTTTTAGAATGTTTATTAAGATTTTTCATATCCTATACAAATTGGAATCTTTGCAGCTGGCATATATGTATATGTGTGTATGCACATGTATGCATACAGCAGATGAGAAGGAAATGCTTCTTCTGGTAATACTCCTAGTAATTTCAAATCTGCAGCATCATTAAGAGAATGTACACGGGAAAAAATGACAGCCTCTTTTGACTAGCAGACATTTTCAAAAGAATAAAAGCCACTGAAATAATTTATGATAACAAATTTTTTAGTACTGATCAGCTTTGAAAATTTAACATAGGTTTTTAAACAAAACATTTTAATATGAATCTATATACTTAATAGAAAAATCTATTGAATTCAAATTGCATGACTTCTCGTCCACAAAAATAAATAGATTTAAATGTATTATATTTTCTCCCTTCTGTAATTTGTTTGAAAATAAATGCTAATTTAAAATACAGAAAAGTTTACCACATGGAAAAAAGAATTTAAGTGGAAATAAAACTAACTCATTTTTCTAATAAACATCTAAAAAAGAAATGTTTTTATTTTTAATTTTTTATGAGGGGGCAGTGAAAGAGAAAATCAATTTTATTTAGTTTTTTATGATTATCATTGCTCCAGTACTTCCTGTTGTACTGCATACGTGGTGCTGGAGTTTGAACTTACATCCTTGTGCATGCCAGGCAAGTGCCATAACACTAAGCCACTACTTCAGCCCCCAAAAGAAATACTTCTAAATAACTAAGCTACACATTGTTTCAGAACTGATATAGTGCAATTTTAAAATTTGAGAACAAAAGTGAATGAGTCTTAAAATGATCCTATTTTATTGAATTCTTTTTTTAAAGGACAATTAAAGTCTAGAGTCTGTTCCTAAGTGAGATCATAAGAAAGCAATTAACAATAAAGTTGGTTAAGGGTCTAGATTAATCTAATTCAAACCTGTAGAAAGCAGGCATATTTTCATAATGAAGGGAAATTAAGAAGGATGATTCATGACAAATGAATTATAACACAAAATACATTTTGCATACCTTCCTTCATTCAGTCCCCAAAACTTGATAAGTCTTTCTATGTGCTAGGCACTATATCAGGTAGTGGGGATAACACCACAGAAGAAAATGAGGCAAAAGTGTGAAACCACAAAGAGGCTATCTTAGATCTTATGTCAGGGCCTAATGATGATGATAACAGAATTTATAGAAATTTAGAACTATTATAATCATTCATTAATAGAGACAAATCTTAGAAAATGCCAGATACAACTTTTCTAAATTCACAGAGGAAATGAGAAAAAGAAGGTATAGAGTAACTGACAGGGACTGATTTGTCTTTCCTCATGGAAGAAGAGACCATGTCTCCTTCTGCTTCCACTTTTTTTTCTTGTCATGCTGGGGATCCCACCCAGAGCCTCATGCTAGGCAAACACCCTACCACTAAGCTACATCCCTGGCTACTACTCTGTATTTTTCCACTACACAAAACATATGGTAAGTAGACATTAATAGTTTTAAGTTTAGTTATTAACATTTAAAGAATCTTAAAAATTTTGTCATTATTCTATACATTTTTAAATGTTTCAACCAAGAAAAAGTCTTAACAAACAATTGCTGACAAAAACAATTTTAACAATATGAACATGCAGGCAAAAGTAAGCATGATGGATTTATGCAAAGTGTTGTGTGTAACTGAAGGAATGACAACAGACATACCAAGTCCCTAAGAAAATCCCACTTCTTGGCTCCCATATCATAAAGACCAACTCCACCATCCAAGAAACAGCACACTGCGTGACCAGGGGGAAGAGAAAATGCTTGATTCTGTGTCAAACTTGGGGGTGGAACTGCTTCACTTGTTGAGGATGTGTAATGATTTTTGGTTGAAGACTGGATTGAAACTAAAAAACAAAAGAAAGAAAAGCAAGCATTTATGTCAATAGCGTCCCAGTAGAACGAACTCACAGGTCTTCATTTATAAACTCTTCATTGTTTTGCTGTATTTTAAAACTCAGAAGCCACCTCAACGATCACAATTTCTGCTACATGAGCACTTCTGCAGCATTGTTAGTAAATGTGGAAATACAAGCACAAAACTGGATTTTATTTTGAAAAGGTATATAGAAAAGCAGATGGACCAAAATGGATGAAAGTTAATGCGCAAGGACTCACAATCTGTGTGAATATTTGGTTTCTTATCTTCCCATAAATTAATGTACAGCATGATTATTTTAAAATATAATCTCCATTTAAAATACTGAGCAGTTTATTTCCCCCTCTACACATACATATGTGATTTTTTCCTCTTAAAGCTAATAATTCTGTCACTAATTTCAAAGTTAATAAAAAAATTATTTTTTAGATTATTTATAATTTGCTTTAAATCAGAATCCAAAATAAGAATCACAACTGTATCTGATATACATTTGCATCTCATTTTTTCCTTCCTCAGATTTTACTTATTGTTCAGACTTCCATTGATCCTACTTTAAATTATATAAATATTCCCTTGTTCATTTATTTTTGTACTTTGTTCCATATTTTGTCTTCTTTCTAGATTTTCCATAGTGTGAATACTTTCTTACAAACATAATCCAAAATAATGATACCACTATGAATTATTGATAGATAATATTTTAAGATATTAACATTTTTAAAAAAAATTTTTATCAGAAGTATATAGAGATACAATTGAGGGGGAAACATTACCAAACCATCAGTAACCAATGTATATATACTTTGTTATCCAGGGGTGATGCAATAACATGGATGACCACCTTGGGTTTCAGCTGCTGCTGTTTCCCCCAGAAGAACTCTTACGTTAAATGGGTATCTCGTGGAGGAATGACATCTGCTTCTGAGATGGTTCCCCCATATTCCCACTCTCCAGTCATCTATGAGTTCTTCATACACCCTCCCCCTTCCCCATCCTCCTCCCTACACCTCCAAGTATCCTAGGGAACCATCCCCCTATTACGCTGAGAATCATACAATTTGAAGTTACTGTTAGGTTAGCCATCTAACCTACTGCTTCCCAAACCATTCGGCCCTTGAGTCTCTGAGATTGGGAAACTTCACTTAGCATAATTCTTTCCATCTCCATCCATTTGATATCAAAAGCCATAATATCATCTTTTCTAATGGCCAAGTAGTATTCCATTATATATATGTACCAAAGTTTTTGTATCCACTAGTTCAATGAGGGGCATCTAGGTTGGTTCCATAGTCTAGCTATAGTAAATTGAGCTGTTATAAACATTGAGGAAGCCACATCCCTATACTATGATTCTAACTCTTTTGGGAAAATACCCAGGAGTGGGATAGCTGCATCATAAGGTGGTTCCATCCTTAATTTTTTGAGGATTCTCCACACTGCTTTCCACAGTGGCTGAACCAGTTTGTAGTCCCACCACCACTGTAACAGTGTTCCTCTTTTCCCACAGCCCCTCCAGCATCTGTTATTGTTAGAATTTTTCATTTTTGCCACTCTAACAGGAGTGAGGTGGTATCTCATTGAAGTTTTGAGTTCCCTTATAACTAATGATGTAGAGCATTTTCTCACATATTTATGGGCTTTCTGGACTTCCACTGGAGAGAAGTTCCTTTTGATTTCTTTAGCCCATTTATCGATTGGATTATTTGTGATTTGGGGGTTTAGTTTCTTTAGTTCCCTGTATATTCTGGATATTAGCCCTCTGTCCGAGGTGTAGCAGGCAAAGGTTTTCTCCCATTCTGTAGGTTCTCTCTTGATGCTCTTGACTAGATCTTTAGCTGTGCAGAAACTTTTTAGTTTAATTGCATCCCATTCATTTATTCTTGATTTTACAGCTTGAGCCATGGGAGTTTTGTTAAGGAAGTAGCTGCCGTCTCCTATATGCTGTAGTGATGACCCTACTTCTTTTTCTAGTAAGTTTAAAGTTGTTGGCTTAATATCCAGGTCTTTGATCCATTTTGATTTAATTTTTGTGCAGGGCAAAAGATAAGGATCCAGCTTCAGTTGTCTACACATGGCTGTCCAGTTTGTCCAACACCATTTGTTGAACAGGCTATCTTTCTTCCACACTATGCTTTTGCACCCTTTATCAAATATCAAATAGTTAAGGATATGGGGGTTTGTCTCAGGATCCTCTATTCTTTCCACTGATCTTTGATTCTGTTTTGATACCAGTTTTTGCTACTACAGCTCTGTAGTATAATTTCAGGTCAGGAATTGAGATTCCCCCCTATTTCTTCCTTTCTATAGAGTAATGTTTTGTCTAGTCTGGGTCTCCGGTTATTCCATATGAACTTGAGAATTGCTTTTTCTATATCTGTGAAGAATGCCATAGGTATCTTGATGGGGATTGCCTTGAATATGTACAGGGCTTTGGGTAGAATGGCCAATTTTATTATATTGATTCTGCCTAACGATGAGCATGGAATGTTTTTCCATCTACTCAGGTCTTTTGTAATTTCCTTTTTTACTGTTTGATAGTTTTCTTTGTAGAGATCCTTAACATCCTTTGTAGGGTTAATGCCCAAGTATTTCATTTTTTTGGAAGTGATGGTGAATGGGAGAGATTTCCTGATTTCATCTTCTGTGGATTTGTTGCTGGAGTAAAGAAAGGATACTGATTTACTGGAGTTGATAAGATATTAACATTTGGACAATGCTTTTACTTACACTTTTTTCTTGGAGGAGAATTAAGTACATGCAAGCAGTGAAATCCTGTTTGCTTTAATTTAAAATTATCAATAGGTGTTGTTCTTGAAACATTCCAAAAGCGCAAAACACCCACTTGAGAATCTAGTCAGATGAAAAAAACCAAGTGTTAACAAATTTTGTTTGGAATTAAATGTCCAGATGTAAAAATGACAATACTTAAATTTGCAAAATTTTTTAGCAGTAATTATTGACATGCTTTGAACAATAAAATGGTATAGTATAACAAACACAGAAACTATAGAAATGTTATTAAATTTTCAATTTTGGGGCTTTCATTGGATTAGAGATTGCCTGTCTTGCAGCTCCCTCTCACAGAGATCATTTGGGTCACAAAACCTTTCCATTGACACACAATTATTCTGGGAAACTGTCAGCCACGGAATACTATTCACTTGTAACCAGTAAAGAAAGCTTTCTATTTTGAAATGTTTGTAAACTGCTTCATTGTCCATGTTCAGCTCAATCAATATAGATTTTCAAATACATCTGAACACCAATAGAAAGTCTTCGTACCAAAAATCTTACCTTAATAGCTACTTTGGAGAAGACTCTGACAGTTCCTCAAACTTTCAAACAGAATTACTATATGATCCAGCAATTCCACTCTTAGGCATATACTTCGTAATATTATAAGCATATGTATACACAAAAACTTGTACATAAATGTTTATGACATTTTCCATAATAGTGTAAAAGCAGAAACAACGTAAATATGAATGATAAAATCTGGCAAACTCACATAGTAGAATATTACTGAGCCATAAAAAGGAATGAAGTACAGATATATGCCACAACATACACAAAAGTTGAAGTTTTTATGTTGAGTAAAAAAAAATGACAAAAAGGCAACATATAGAATGATTTCATTTATATTAAATGTCTACAGTAGGCAAATCTACAGAGCTAGAAAGCAGGTGATCAGTTTATGTATGCCCATGTGTGTGCCAGGGTTGTTGAGAAGGAGTTTTGAAAATGGCTGTTAATGAGTACAGGGTTTCTTGGGAGTCATGAAATGTTCTGGAACTGGATTATGGAGATGGTTGTGCAACTTTGTGAATGTACTAGAAACCACTGAATTGGATTCTTTTAAAGGGGTAAATGCTATGATATGTGAAGTATACCTCATTAATAATAACAGAAATATTTTAAAATTTGCATGCTTAGTATTCATTAATCCCTTCCATGTAGAAATTAAATACTAAAGGAATAAAGAATTTCTTTAAAAATGTTGAAGTGATAAAAATTATTTTACACTAAGCAAATATAAGAAGCATTTATACAGTAGCTAAATGAACTGTTTCTACAGAGGCCTCTTTCTCTGTACTTAAATTAAGTAGTAAAAGTAGACAGTCATGTAATTTATAATTATCATTCCTAAATTTCCCATCTCATTCTTCATCCTTACTTACCTTTGCTACTTCTCTCTTGATTAGAAAACCATGAGGGAGCATACTTTCAACCCATGGCAATTAATCCTACTTTCATTTTCAACTAGGGTTGAAAATCTGGGTTTGCCTAAGCATTGCTTGTCAAGTGCTATCAAAATTATCAGTGAGGCTAATGAAACTCCCACCTAGGCAAACTGCTTATCTGGTCATCCTGCCATACCTGAAGTTAAACTTTGTTTTCAGTACAAACAGAAACACAGATCCATGTGTACACATTAATGATATATCACACTGGATTTCCAGAAAACCTGAAACACTGGGCATTAATTAGATTTTTATTTGTAATTATGTTAATGCATAGCTACACAAATTAAAAGTAAATTCAAAAGTTATTATAATTAATGAAAATAGGTAAAAGATTAATAAATTCTTACACAAATGAACTAATAAAAGACTTCAAATCCCCTAATTCAATTAAAGATGTACACATATATAAACTTTAGGGATAAGGATAAGTATACCTCCAGTTACAAACATGCCAGGAGCACTGGGAACCCAGGCTAAGCACTGTATAGAAGCTGCTACACTTGGAAAATTAAATGTTGTTATGCAGTGAAGTGACTCAGAGTCTACTAGGCGAATTCCATGATGCAAATTAGCCACAAGAAGATAATCAGTAGACAGTGGGTCCCATTCCAGGGCTGTAACTGGATCTTCTTCATCTGTTCCTTCAAGAGATTCAGGTCTCAGAACATGTTTCTGATTTTTATTACCTATTAAAATATAAAGAAAAGTATTTCTCAAAGAGTCACAAAAAGATCCATAATTTAAATCATATTAATTTTCTCCTTGTATACACCAACTCTGGGAGTCCTCAGAATGCAAATCTAGGATTTTTATGCAGAAGGTATAATTCATGCACGAATGCAGGGGAATTAGTTTGTCCTAATGAAGAAAGTGAGACTCCACTGCTTTGCTTTGGTAATCTGTAGCATCTTAAGTGTTTGTTTCTCTTTGTTACTAAAAAGCTGTAAGAAAAAGATACAGGTAAATAATGTACTTGATATTTTCAACAACAAATTTCAACTAGTTAAACCTGAGCAGGACTAGGGAAGTGCTCAGACAAGAAGACTACCAAACAGTGATGAAAAGGGAGCAGGATGATAGAAATGATAATCGCTATGGTAACAAAGAGTGATGCATAATAATATGGTCAATCGTTACAAGTAGGGAGACATTAAAAAAGGGTACTTAACCAAAGCTTTACTCTTAAGTATATTTGAGGGGTTTGCTTATGTCAGTTAATATTTATGATTTATTAGAAAGTTCAAACATGTAAAAAAACCAAAACAATAGCAAAAAAGTGGGAGAATTTGCAATATTAATCCTATAATATCTAAATTATGCTGCTTCAAAGTCCCTTGGTTATAGTCAAAATCATAGTGGATTATATTCACTATTTTATTTTCTATCTGGTAGGCTGTAATTTTAATTATTAAACAGAAAAACAAATCTATAAAATTTGGCAGTACTAACTGGAACAGTAGGTAATATTTTTATTTATACATGTTATCATGATGATGCTTTATTTTATTATACAAAATCAGGTAACCTGCGTTGTCAGATAAGAACAGAAGCAGATGATGTGAATAAATCAACAAGAAGATAAATTTTACAATTCCTACATAAAAAATTAAAATGAAAAGGGGGGAAAATAGAATTTAAAGATGAGGTTTATGTATAATCATACATACAGCTGTTAAAATTTTTCTTTTGAGATTAGATGTCTAAAGCAAAGAGGAAAGTATCATGAAAAGTTGTACAATTCAAAATGTCTGTAGGATAAAAACAAAAAGGAATAAACAAGAAAATGTACTCAGGAGAAGCACAATTTTTCCTAGGATCGGGATCAGAAGTAAATATCTTCTATGTACTTTTAAAAGGTAGACACAGTGTTAATGTCAACAACATTTCCAAAATTAAAAAAATGTAAATCTGATTAACGCATATTCATGAAATAGCAAATGACTGACCAACATCAATTAAGTTAGACAATTCTATAGTGAATATTAAAAAAAAAGAAAGTTCTATAGTGAATATTAAAAAAAAAAGAAAGTTCTTTGATGAACCTGGTCTAAGAACTCAATTTGAAATAACTAAAGCAGTTTTTAATTTTTTTCTGCTCTGAAATACTCAAGAGAATTTTTACATAAAAATGCGATATATAAATAAAAATAAAATGTTGGTGCCTAGGTTGAAAGGGAGCAGAAGGCTTAGAGACCAGCTGGCTTACCTAACAAGCCCTTCTACCCCAGTACACACAGGTAACTACACAAACATGAAAAATACAGTTTAGAATATTTAAAATGATAGATGAGTTGCATTTTATTGTGAGCAGTACTCATGAACATCTATTCGTTTTTCTAACAGAAAGAAATCAGACAACAGAGTTTGAGATCATAGTTTCCTGAAATACCCCGGAGAACAGAAATCCTATGTTGCAATATAGGGATAGAATCATCTGTGATGCCAAAAAGTCATTAAAAAGGTAAGGTTGACAATGTCTCATAAAAGGAAGAAGCGTAACAAAACCCAACAACTGTTAATGCCAACAGTTCCAATGTTTCAAACTCACAATCCAGAATTCAGTGTCAGAATGAAAAGATAGAGCTTCCTCATGATCCATTAGCTCATGTCTACACAAAAGGAAAATACCCACTAGGATCGTAACTTTCCTAATGTTTTATGTATTTTCATTGCTAAATAAATCCTACAGAATAAATGAAATTAGGAGGTTTGTATGGGTTATTATGGTTTGAATTGTTATCTCTCCAGAAAATGAAGATGTTAAAGTCTTAACCTCCAATACCTATAAAAGTCATATTATTTGGAAATAGGTTTTTTTTAGATGACCAAGTTAAGATAAGGTCCTTAGAGCGACTGTGTCCTTATAAAAACAGAAAATCTGCACACAAACTCATGGTGGCACAGTGGAGGAAGCCATGTGAAGACAGGAGTTATGCTGCCAACAGTCAAGAAACTACCAGAAGCTAGACTAAGAGAGGCTTAGGACAGATCCTCCTTATGATCATCATGGAAGGCATGGCCCTATCACACCTCATTTCATACTTCTGGAATGAAGAAGTGTGAGACATTAAGTTCTTCTTGTTCTAAGCCATCCAGTTGGGCTTCTCCGGCTACTTTTTTACATCAGTCCTGATAAACTGACATATGGGCGGATGAAGAAAAATAATCCTTGAGAACATAGGTACAGATGCACAAATTGGTAAACAGTGACCTCTCAAGAAGCCACACAGCTCAGAATCCTCAAATATCATACTTTATGCCCTGATGTAAACCTAGGACAGAGAAAAGCAAGGGATGCCTTTATTCTTTCCTAGACTTTTATGTGAAATAAACATACAATGCCTCAATATTTCATATCTTAAATATATAAAACGTTTCAATATTTATGACTTCATGCCTTCTAAGATACCTAATAATAAAAATGCAAGAAAGAATAAAGCCTTAGTTAATGAAAAATGAAATGGCCATAATGACAAATCACAAAATATAGAAAAATAGAATGCCCTTTAGAACAAAATAAAAATAGCACTTCTCATAATGCTCTTCAGACCTTAGGTGGCACTGAGATTCCTTGAGAAAAAGTGTCTCCATCCTGATGAAATCTCTGGGACAGCCAAAGGATAAGTTGGGAAATATCCCTAATGAGATCTGAGAGGTCATAATCCAGAGATCATTTTTATTGTCCATAAACTACCTTCTGAAACTAAGATTTCCAGAGACGAAGAAAGAGCCCAGGAGAGAAAAGAGATTTTCACATGGTAAAAACAGAGAAAGCTTGTGAGTTTTGATGCTTAATTAACTATGTGTCTAAATGACCAACTCTATAACAGAATTTGCTCCCAATGTAGAGGATATAACAGAGGAAGTGACACTGCAGGTATTTGAGACAAAAATTTAAATTCGGCAATGGGCCGTTGATCTTCCTTCATACTAATCTTCAGCAAGTCCCATGCTGAAGCTATAAACCAGAAAAAAAAGAGGACTGGTACAAAGAACAGAGGGGGGAAATGGTAAAGAAGAATATGTGTATCTATTTTACATTCATGCTTAAAATGCACTTGAGATAACCCAATCAATAAATGGGCTACAGATCTAAAAAGAAACTTCTCACCGGAGGAAGTCCAGAAAGCCCATTAATATATGAGAAAATGCTCTACATCATTAGCAATAAGAGAAATGCAAATCAAAAATTCAATGAGATTCCACCTCACTCCTGTTAGAGTGGCAAAAATGAAGAATACAAACAACGACAGATGCTGGAGGGGCTGTGAGAAAAGAGGAACATTGTCACACTGCTGGTGGGACTGCAAACTGAGCCACTCTGGAAAGCAGTGTGGAGAATCCTCAAAAAATTAAGGATGGAACCACCTTATGACCCAGCTATCCCACTTCTGGGTATTTTCCCAAAAGAATTAGAATCACCATATTATAGAGATAAGGCTTCATCAATGTTTATAGCAGCTCAATTTACTATAGGTAGATTATGGAACCAACCCAGATGCCCCTCACTCGATGAGTGGATTCAAAAACTGTGGTACATATATACAATGGAATACTACTTGGCCATTAGAGAAAAAGATATTATGGCTTTTGCACCCAAATGGATGGACATGGAAAAAATTATGCTAAATGAAATATCCCAAACTCAGAGACTCAAGGGCTGAGTGTTTTCTCATTTGTGGAAACTAGAATACAACTGGAAACAATATGTTAGATGTCTAAGTTAATAATAACCTCAACATGTATGAATTTTTACACAAACAGGGAGAACCTTGCCTAGGATACCTGGAGACTAGAGAGGGAGGGAGAGACGGGGGAGGGATTAGGAAGGATATCTAGGAGACTGCAGGGAGGAGGGAGTATATGGAAATCAACTCAGAAAGAGATCTCTGAACTCTATGAGAAGTCCATTTAACACGGGGTTCATTTGGGGGAGACATAAAACTATAGGGAACCCAAAGGGGGAAACCATGGAATGGCATCAGCCTTGGCTAACTATGTGAATATGTGAATATACATTTATTCTTGATTGTTTGATAATGATTCCCCCTCAACTGTTAACTCCATATTCAACTAATAAAATAAAAAAAATAAATAAAATAGAGACAAAATTTAACTTACGGTATTATAGGGAGGATCCTACGAGATAATGAATGTAAGTTGCCACTATATTACCTGTTATAGTAATTATTGAATAAATACCTCATTATCCATAAAAAATGTATTTGAGATATAATGGCCTCAGTGTGTCAATGGTTTACATAATACTTTTCTTATATTAAGAAAGATTATTTACTAAAGAAAGATTTATTTTTAAAGTTTGACAATTTCTTCTGTTCGATTTTAATTTCTTTTTCTATTAATTTCAGATAATTTGAAATGTAAGATGTTTGACAAAAAGTATCCCTGAAAATGCATTCTAATCTATCTTTCTAGTCATCCAAGAGTCACATACATCAGCAGAGATGCCAGATGCCCAAAAATATATTCCTAAAAGATAACAATGCTTATTTAGAGGGCACAGAAATTCTGGTAACTTTTAAAAATCATACTTTTTGTTACTGGACAAATTCTAAAAATGAATATAAACTAATTTCTCAGGCCCTTTCAATTAGTTAGATTAATTAACTAGGAGTTCAAAGAGATACTGTTTATTTTTATGTCAGTTTTAAAGCCATTTTAAAGGAACTTTGGCATCAAAATGTTATCTTTATTAGCAGATGAGAAAATATTTTGGAGGAGTTTAATAAGTTGTCATATCTTCCAGCTATATGTTCTTATTCATTAGTGTCTTGGTCAATGTGCAGACATAAAGAATTGACTTAAAAATCACAAATATGGGGGCTAGAGCAGTGGCTCAGTGGTTATGGTGCTTGCCTGTCATGCACAAGGACGTGGGTTCGAACCCCAGCACCACATACACGAGTGTCAGAGCAATGAAAGCCACATGAATAACTAAATAAAATTGATTCTCTCTCTCTGGCTCTCTCTCTCTATCCCTCTCTCTCTCTCTTTAAAAAAAATCACAAATATGGGGAAAATGACTGATATGGGTAAATTAAAAGCAAAATTTGCACAGCTAAGTTAAATTATAATGCCTACAAATAAAATTTACTTCAATGAATATTTGGAATCAGCCCAATTCTAGCTAATATTTTCACAACCCTTATTTTAAAATTAAAATTTACTTCTGACTCTTTGTAGTGCTATACTTTGAAGCTGGAATGTTCCCCAAAGGCCCATGCGTTAACAGTTTGGTTCACAGACATGGTGCTATTAGAAGGTGTAGAACCTTTACAAGGAGGGACATTATGGGAGGTTAAAAGGTCATTGAGGGCGTACTCCCAAAGTTAATTGTGAGATGCCACCGGATCAGTCTTTCTCTTATTGTTTCCAGATGCTCCTACTGTTATATAATGTGTCACCATTTGATAATAAACTGAAAACTCCAAAGCTATGAGGCAAAATAAGCTTTGTTGTTTTATGCTGATTTGTCTCAGCTATCTGTTATAGTAATGGAAACTAATACATGTATGTAAATAAGAACATCTGCTATGAAAAATATCATTTAAAAATACTAGACTAAATTCTTACCTGGCTGAAAAACTGATAGACTTCCATCAATGTGACCAAACACAACTTTCCCCTTTTTTTGAGTATGCCATCTGAAAATAGAAACATCAGACAAGAAGCTGTTGGCTTCCTTATGTACAGTCACTCCACTATCTGGTCCCGATATAGTCCAAATGAACAGTGGGCCTCTATGGGAAACAAATGCTACAGCATCATCTGCATTCCAGCACCAGCTGAGAGAGGCCGGCATCCCTGGAATAAATTAAACACAGATACTTAACAGCACAGGATTGTACCATTAAATATTCCTTGCACTTTACATTTTTAAAACAAATTAAAACATAAAAATATGTTCATTATTTTAAAAACACATTACAAATAGGATTTACAAAATAATTTCATAGACTTTTGAGAGTATATGTCGGAACTTTCAGGACAAAAGGAAAAATACCTACTTAGGTTCAAGTACTACTAGAATGATCATCTAGTCAAAGAAATTTATAGAGTTCTTTTAGTAGACTGTATATTAAAGCAACACACACTAATTATATACATATATATATATATATAAATAAGTGGGAGGAGATTAAAAGGTCACTGAGGGTATACTCCCAAAGGTAATGGTAATATATATATATTATATATATAATATATATATAAAACCTTCTAGATATTCTAGATATACAACGTAGTATGAGGTAGAAGGATCTGAAATGTAAATTGAGAGGAACAAGATAAATGAATGAAAAGATAAATGCTACTATAAAGATTTAATAACAACAAACAATTCTATAATCTGTCTTGTCAGGAAGTTAGATTCAAATCCTAGCTTTCCCTCCGGTGAGTTAAGGAAATTACTTCCTCTCCCTAAACCTCCACTGCTTCATCTATAAAAAGGAAATAATAATAAACATAACTGACAATTTCACATGAATGCTAAGAAAAGAAAATATAATAATGTATGTATAACTACCTTTCAAACCATAACATGGAATACAAACATTAATTGTAATGTTCCTGCTATTGCTGTGACCATTAAACTGTACATAAAATCCATGACTCAAGAGAGAAACTATGGAATCTCCCATCACAGATAGATTGATATATCAGAATCATAAAACTGAATATAAGTGGTGGAGCAGTTGCTCAATGGTTACAGTGCTTGCCTGGCATGTGCAAAGACGTGGGTTCAAACCCCAGCACCATGTATGCAACGAAGTGTTGGTGCAATAAAAGCCACATGGAAACCTAAATAAAATTGATATTCTCTCTCTCTCTCTCCCCCTCTCTCTTAAAAAAATGAATATAATATATTAGGTCAAGTAGAGTTAGGTTCTAGGAATCTATTTTTAACAAGCTGTTCCAAATGATTTTGATACGCAGAAAGCTTTTGAGAATCACTGGGCTACTGTTATAAAAAGAAATTGGATTTGAATTAAACTTTCAAATAGAGGAAGAGTTTAAATATATTAGAGCAAGCAGTATTTCCTAGGAAGAGAAAATGATATGAATAAAGACATAGAGTGTGCAAAGTTGTTGGTTTATAGTAAGTTCAGTTTGTGTCAACAGTCTGTGTGCTCTAAGAGTCAGATACTGGAAGCCTACAGCCTGGTTCAGGGCCTCACACCTATCTGGAACTCCATAATCATTTGCTAAGGGAATGAAAGAATGAGTACATGGGTAAAGCCAACAAAAAAACTAATGTGGCTTAAGGATGTATTAACAGAAGCAAAATTTCCCCAATAAGAAGCAAGTTACTTTGCAAGGACCAAATCACTATAGTGAAATTGAGGAAGGACACTAGAAGGGTGGGTATCTGAAACTATAGTAAAGAAAGACAGCTAGGGAAGTGAAGGAACCAGAAACAATGTCATATAATAACAATAGAAAATAATCATATGGTGTTTTACTATGTATAAGTACTTCCAAGAGCTCTGCAAATATTAGCTCAGTTAATTTTCCCAACCATACTCTGAGATAGGCAAAATGTACTATTTTCCTTTGTTACTCATAGTGTAACATTTTTTAAAACTAGTGCCAATTTTAACATTTTACACCTACCTGGACAATAATACTCATTTGAAAAATGAAGTGAAAATGAGGAAAGATCAAGGTCAAATACTATATGTAGAAGTTGGAAAACAGTTCACCAACACAAATTTCTACTTTGCTTATTTAACCTGCATTCTAAAAAATTTGAAGTCTTAAAGACACTGAAAGGGGATATTTAAAATGAAAATTACTTAAACATTCATAGTTTTTTTCAAATGCAGTATTAAAGCTTTTTAGTCTTCCAAACAAGGAGGCGCTTGTTAATACCATGGGAAAGTTATGATTAATCTTTGAATTTTCCAAAGGAAAAAGATGCAATATTTACCAAAATTATAACTACAATGATATATTATTCTACTACTGTTAATGAGCAAGTCTTATTTAATTGTATATCTAGTTGCAAAGAAAATTATAATACATGTAGCTGATGAATTAAAAAATGTCTTCTACCACAAATGGATGTGATATGTGTATGGTGATATGATAAATTATTGGCTAAATAATTATATGCTGTCTAAATCTGTACTTTTGTATAATATTTAGAAACTGTTTATTGGTAATCACAGACTGATCTAGATTTGGAGCTACAACTTAATGGAAATAATGATATCATACAACAGTTTATTTCATGTAAAACATCAAAGGAATAAGGAGAATTTTAAAATAAAAAACAGGGTTTTTGAACTTGCGAATGAAATTCACATTTTTCTAGATGAAAATTAAAGTTATTTGTCAAACAAATTTAAGATGATAGTTAACAAAATTGATGTCTTTTACTGATAATTTTCAGCATTCTTAATTACGTAAATTTGAAAAGACAAGGAAAAAGCAACATAGTAAGTATATAAAATATATCTAAAGGTTTCAAAAGGCATTATTCCTATTATGGAAGCAAAATTTAAAGACAGTTATATATTAATTCATAATATTACTGCTACATACCTATTACAAAGAAATTTTGAACAAAATAAATTGGTAAAATTGTCCACATACACAAATCATAATGTGAAATATATTTCTTATATAGGTTACTATTAGAAAGTTTTAAAACATGGCTTTAAAACCTGAACTAATAAAATTAATTGTTCTTGATACAAAAAGTTTAATCCAATAAAATAAATTTTAGCAATAAATATACCTTTTGTATTGTCGAGTTTGGCAATGACTTTTTGTTCTGCAACATTCCAAATGATCACCAAGTTATCGGTACTGCCACTTGCAAACAAATCAGGGTTATGTGGACACCAAGAGATTGCTGTGATTGTTTTTTTATGTTCAGACATAATTGCATGAAGTTTGAATTCATTATAACGTTTATCCAACTAAAACAAAATATATAAATAAACATTTTAGTGCTTCTTTAAAATAAACTACCTATTAATAATAATGTTATATAAACAAAAGCTACATACACGAAAATTAGTTCACCTAGTAATAAAGATTTGAACACATTTCAAGCCTTCGTCTATATTCAAGGGCATTTAAATACATTCAATCAGCTGAATGCAACCATTTGGAGGAAAAAATAAGGTAAATGAAATAAAACATCAATTAAATTTAGTAAAAATAAATGTTCTACATTTAAATATGAATAATAATTCAGAGCTTTATTACATTTTCCATAGCTATATCCATTTATGAAGAGTATTTGTTTACATACCTCTCCCTATCCTCCATTCCCACAAGAAGATTTTTCCTGGTTTGTTCACAGTTGCATTTCTAGTGTCATGCAATGCTTGATCAGTATGAGAGGGTCAGTTGAGATTGAAAAACCAAACCCTGATGCTATTGTTTTGCACTTAAGTAACTTCCGCTTTTTGCTATCACATTAATGCTGCAGTAAGCATATCTGCATATAAAATTTTGACTAATGATCTAATTATGTCCTAAGACTTTTTCTCCTATAAATGCTTTTTCTTTTTATAATTTCAACTATTCTTAGAGAACTTTGATGAAAACATTATTAAGGATAACCCAGTACCATTGGTATTTTCATCTGATTAGCACTACAGCAATAACAATTTTAAGTTAGCCTATTTAAAGTCATAATTGTAGCTTTTATTTGTGTTTTACAAATGATTAAGCTGGGTTTTTTTTCTTTTTAGACAGAAGGACAGTGAGAGTGAGAGAGAGAGAGAGAGAGACAGAACCAACTTTAATTGAGTTTTTCACGTGGTTTTCATTGCTCTGACACTTAGTTGTGTATCTGGGTGCTGGGGTTTGAACCTGTGTACATGCGCATGCCAGGCAAGTGCCATAACCTCTGAGCCATAGCTCCAACCCCATGAGTAAGCTTTTAAGTTTTAAATTATTCAGAAGTTTAAGTTAGCTGTGATAGCTATAGTGAATATGCACAATGAAATAAAAAAATCCGCTATTTATATAAGAAATTCAGTTAAAGTTAGCCATAAATACAGTGAGCATATAAAAAAGTTATGCTGTGTATTAGTGGTCTTCATTGATTTTACCACCAAATTATCTAATAGTATCTATAAGCACACTGTACAATATTGAACTCTTTGCAGAGATTAAATTATTAATGAATTCTTATTTTATTTACAATTCCATGTTAAGAGACTGTACTGTTAGAGTATTTTAAAATACCGGTGCATTACAAAGTACAAATTCTAATGCCATTAACAAATATCATTTAATAGTCAGAAAAAATTTAATAATACATCATTACTATTATCTACAGTTTGATACATTTTTGGACTTTTTGCTATACAGTCTATGTTGGCACAAGATACTATATAATAAATATTTACTCTGAAGATCATATAAGATTTTCTATTTTAAAGCATAATTTTCAAATCACTTTAATTTAGAGGATCACACCTGAAACATTAATTTATAATTCATATATTTTAAAATTATGTAAGTGCATATATCAAATTTATATTTCATGTATAATTCAAAATAAATATAACAGTGCCAGCGTCACTGTTCAGTAATATAATTTGTTATTGGCATATTTTGAAAAAAGTTGCTACAGTATACACTGTAATGAACTATAACCTGAGTTTACTACTATTAATTTGTAAAATGACCACAACTTTCAGTTTGTTTCACAGGCTTTTTTATGTTCATAATTTTAGCTTAACTTCCCAAATATTTGTCATAAAATGCCAACATAAAACTTTTTATTTATTTATTTTTTTTTTTTTTAGGGGGAGAGAGGGACAGTGAGAGAGAGAGAAAGAGAAACAATTTTATTTAGTTTTTCATGTGGCTTTTGTTGCTCTAACACTTCGTTTTGTATGTGGTGCTTGGGTCTGGACCCACGTCCTTTTACATGGCAGGCAAGCACTGTAACCGCTGAGCCACTGCTCCAACCCCAACATAATACTTTATACACATAAAAATTTGAAAAAAAATAAGTACTGAATATATCCACTCAGTTTTCTACCATCCTTACATATGAGAAGAACAGTTTGCTTTGTCTGATATGTTCTTTTTGTTTAGGAGGAAATAAAAGACAAGAAGATAAGGACTTGAGACTAGGTGAGAAATTTTATAGAAGATAATGGCACAGTGTCCCCTTGAGGTGGGGAATACCATCTGATTGTTTAGTTCTAATATTTATCCCTGATATCAATCTAAAAGATGTAATGTGGCACAGAAAAGGCCTATGACAATAAAAAGCTACTTTACAGGAAGAATTTAGGAGTGAGAAGCTTGGTAGTATATGCAGGGTGTAAAGGGAAGAGATGAGAGAAAAAAGCAGCTTTCTATTGTATTATATAGGGAAGGGGTGGGAAGTGAAAGATCATGAGTTATGTTACAATCACACCTTCACTGTTAGACATTGCCAGTCTAAGGACTACACATTATCTTATTTTATGTTGTGGCAAAATGAATTGTTTTATTGATTAATGCTATCTTTTCTTAAATTTTCAACAAACTACAGCATGATTAGTAATAAAATCACATGCAATAATGACAAAGATTTTTACTTCAGAAGAAACCATTATTTTTTTACTCAACTGAAACAAGTTGATAAGATTTTTTAAAAAGCAACCTCATTCATCCAATACATTTAATGATTTGTCTACAAAGTGCCAGAGGGCAAACAAAAATTTAAGAATGCAAAGATAAGGAAACCTTATTTCTAGTAAATGAAAAAACAGAGAGTCCATTTTATGAAATCTCTCACTAACAAGGGAGGGGAAAAGGCAGAATATGAAAAATAATTTACATTTCAGGTGAGATTTGAAAGATGAGAAAATGTTCTACAGATGTGCAATGCAAGCAAATTGAAAAATTAGTGAAAACAAAGCAGCCATGAATCTGAGGTGTTTTAGAAAATGCATTTGCTTTGGCATGTCTGGAACACAAAGAAAAAGGAGGCAGGATAGTCACAAGACCTTAAAAGTTATAATATGAAGTTTGAATGTTAATATTATATTATGATTAGAAACCTAAGATTTTAAAATTGAGATTTACTTTATAGATGATTGAGTAGAGTGAAGTATAAATTACAGGAAACCAAATTAAAGGAAGAGAGACAAGAGAATATTACATAGTTCAGATTAGAAGGAAACAAGATGCTGAAAAATACAAAATACTGGGATCAGTCTTGTTCACTAAAGGCAAAGGATGCAATCAGAAGAGGGAGGCAAAGATGACTCACATTTCTGCTTTAGAGGAAAGGTTAGCCCTTTGACTGAGAATCTGACTTGGGGTTTAAGGAGAAAGACTGAACTGGATTGAAGGTTGTTCATGGGTACTCTAAATGGAGAAATTCACGAAAACATTGACTCTAAATTGGGAACTGATGAGTGATGACTGGAGTTAGGATGTAAAATAAAGTAGTTATGAAGGTTTTTCTCTTAAGAATAATTTGAGGGGCTGGAGCAGTAACTCAGCAGTTACAGCACTTGCCTGGCATGCTCAAGGACCCAGATTCGAACCCAAGCACCACATGCACAACTATGTGTTGGAGCAACAAAAACTGGATGAAAATCTAAATAAAACTGATCCTGTCTCTCTCTGTCTCTCTCATTATCCCTCTCTCTTTACAAAAAAAAAAAGAGTATTTTGAAAAATATCTGTATTAATTTTAATGTGATAAAAACATTAAAAATCATAGAAACATTTTCTAAATGATTTAAAGACCAATAAAGAACCAAATTTAGAAAATAGAAATAGCAATTGAATTATAGTATTATGCTTTTTATATGACCAGGAATTAATAAATTAAATAATAATTTTAACTTACAACTAAAAATTGAAAAGAATTAGTATGATTTTACCTGATAAATATAGATAGCCAGAGTAGCACAATATGCAAACCTATCTCCATTGGCAGCACATACATCTTTGTTCCAAGGCTGACATCCAGCAGCCAGCAATCCCACTTGCCTTACCTGGGACATATTTGCCTTGAAAAACAAATTGGAAGAAAGGTCAGTATTTTCATTATTGTTAAACTTCATTTTACATCTTTCCTAATCCATACCTTCATGCCCCCCCAAAAATTGTTACTACTACTGATCTCACTTTACATTTTCTGAGAAAAGGGGTTGAAATTCCCAAACACGTACAGACCTGAAGGCAGGTACTTTAAGAAGCAAGAGATCATAAAATGATGAATAGCATATGATACTTGATGCACATCCCCTATTTAAACAATTTTAGTAGCACTAGAGATGGTCACAGCATGCTGCCAGACAGATGGGACTTCTGAGAAAAATTAAAATATCCATATTTTTCTGTGATATGTGCCAATTTTTAAATATTGGCAATTCATTCAAGGCAGCAAATTCAAATTTAAAACATTATGGGACAATGTTGGGAAGACTGTGACCTCTGTCACAGAACTCCATGGCTTTTACATTGACTATACTCACAAAAACTACTTGAAGTATATAAGACAGATATAAAAGCTGGATTAGCAACATTGCTAATATGTTGGAAACTAGTTTATATTTGAATAAAAGTAGATATGTCACAAAGCAAAATGTTTAAGTAACCAACCTCAGAAGTGCAGACCATGTAGTAAGGCAGAAGCAGCCCAGGACGGAGGCTAAGTAAATAAGAAATGAGACCCAGCTTTGCATCACACACACAATACGAGTTGCAGTCAGCCATTTAATCTTATGTCTTTATTTTTTTTGACAACTTTAGTTTTTCACGTGGCCTTTGTTGCTCCAACACTCAGTTGTGTATGTGGTGCTGGGGTTTGAACCTGGGTCCTCGTGCTTGCAGGCAAGCACCGAAATCGCTGAGCCACCGCTCCAGCCCCAAATGTCTTTATTTTTTGAATCTAAAATAATATATGTTTGAACTACATTTTCTACAAGTGTACACTCAGTTCAAAAAATTCTATGAATCTACGTGTAAACTCTAAATTCTTCTAAGATACTAGAGAGTAGAAAGCACAAACACCATAGGTGTTTTATTCTTTAAAAAGTAAGGCTGAGGGGTTGGGGATTTAGCTCAGTGGCAGAGCGCTTGCCTAGCATGCGCAAGGTCCCGAGTTTGGTCCTCAGCCCTGAAAAAACAAACAAACAAAGAAAAAAAAAAAGTGAGGCTGATTACAAGTTTATGATAAATAGAAAAACTAAAAAACTAGAAAATCATACTAAGACTAAAATTATGTCTGGGCAGAATACTACACTATATAGGTATATAATGAATGACATTCATGAATAAATTATAGACCAAAAAGCCTTTTAAAGGTAGAATACAGACCCTCACTAGATATTCAATAGCTAACATCCAGTCAACATTTAGTCTGCTGCATTTAATATAAACATTTAGCTTGTATTATTTATTTTTTAAGAGAGAGGGACATGGAGAGAGAGAGAAAGAGAAAACTAATTTTCATTTAGTCTTTCATGTGGCCTTTGTTGATCTGAGACTTCGTTGTGCACATGCATTAGGGTTTGAAGTTGTGCATGTCAGGCAAGCGCAGTAATTGCCAAGCCACTGCTCCAGCCCCAGCTTGTATTATTTTAAAAATAATGTTAATGTCAGAATCACAACATGCAAAAGTATCATACAAATATAACATTCAAATAAAATGTATGTACACATTTCTAGATGCTAAGCATATTGCCTGGAACCCTACAACTTAGTAATAGCTACAGTCTTCTTTTTCTACTCTGCTACCAAGAAGTTTAAGGGAAAGTATGCTGCATCAATGATACATGGTACATGGAAAAATAACTTAGTGTCTCTTTATGCTTCCTCAATGTCTGTCATTACCTTCTTCTGTGTGTGTGTGTGTGTGTGTGTGTGTGTACGCGCACGCGTGTGAGTTGCTGACACCAGAACCCAGGGCTTCACACATGCTAGGAAAGCACTCTACCCCTGAGCTACATTCCCAGCCCTCTTCTTCCTTAATGTTAGTAAATGCTAATGAGTCATTTTCTCCAATGGACCATTAACCTATATTAATTTATAAAACTACTTTCTTCCTTTTATCGTTACTGTTTCATGCTTTTGCTTCTGGAAATGATATACTTTCTCTTTCTTCTCCAGTTCTTTTTCTTGCCCCACAAAACTCTTACCTGGATAGAACCAGTCTTTACAAAGAAGTAAAGAAACCACTTGAAGTGAAAAGTGGTCATGATGAGGAAGCTGTGCTGTCAATCTTTGAGTGTTTCCAAATATCCAAAACCTCAGAAAACTCTCTTCTTCCTCTAACGAGACTAGATTTCTTCAGGGGCTAGCATTCACTATAAATGTTACAATAATATTCTTCTTTACTGAAAATATGTCATTTCAGCCTCAATGTGAGTTAAGTAGGCTTTTGTAGACTGTTAGGGATCTATGTTTGCTATTTATAACATTTCTATGTAAGTAAAAATGACTGTTGTTTTGTTAATAAAATATTGAGTTTATTTTTGGAAAAGAACATCAGAAAAATCTTTAAACACATATGTAAAATGGAGTCATTTAAAAATTTTAACTTTCTGCTAAAGTTTTACATTTGAAAAATTAATAAACTATTTGTAGAGCACTTTTAGGTTCATAGAAAAATTGAGCAGAACGTACAAATCATTTCCAAATACTCCTTGTAGCCTTTCCATTTCCCACAACACAAGCTCCCCTACTATCAACATCTAGTGCCAGATGGTACTTTTGCTATAACTGACGCAGCTATACCAACATTATCACTCAAAGACCTTAGGGTTCCGTCTTGGTATTCTACTTTTGGTTATGACAAATGAATAACACTATAGTATTGAAGAGAGTGGTTTCACTGTGCTAAAACGTCTTCTGAGGTCTGTCTGTTCATCCCTGTCCCTCCCCAACCTGGAAACCACTCATCTTTTTACCTCTTCCATAGTTCTGCCTTTCCAGAATGTCATATGATTGGATTACACCGTGCATAGCCTTCTCAGATTAGCTTCCTTCACGTAGCAATATACATTTAAGTTTCCCTCGTGTGTTTTTCATGATTTGATAGCTCATTCCTTTCTTTCTTCAATATTCAATCTTTTTTATCATGGTGAAATAAATACAACTTAAAAATTACTCTTAACAATTTTATGTGTACACCTCAGTATTATTAAATACATTCTTACTGTGCAACGATCACTGCCATCCATCTCCAGAAATCTTTTCATCTTGTAAAACTGAAACTCAACAGCCATAACCCATTATCCCTTATTCTCCCCTTCTTCAGCCCCTGACAACCACCATTCTAAAACTGTCTCATTGATTTTGACTATTTTAAATAACTTACACAAGTGAAATAATAAATATTTATTTTTTGTTAGTGTCTTATTTCTTTTAGTATAATCTCCTCTCCTCAGGTTTCAACCATATTATAACATATCCCAGAATTATCATTTCTTAAAGGCTGAATAATATTGCTATGTATGTATATATATATTTTGTTTATCCATTCATTGGTCATTGGATGGTTGAGTTGCTTCCACATGTTGCCTATTGCAAATATGCTGCTGCTATGAATATGGTTGTGTACATAGCTCTTTAAGACCCTGCTTTCAATTCTTTTGGATATATGTTCAAAAGTGGAATATCTTTATTATGTAATAATTCTATCTTTAATATTTTGATGAATTCTCATCATCAAAATGATGATGCTCCAAAATATATCAGCTGCTCCATTTTACATTCCCACCAGAAGTGTTCTGATTGCTTTATCTCATTACCAAATCTTTTGTTATTTTCTGCTATTAGATAAAAATCTCTTTAATGGATGTGAGGTGGTATCTGTTATTTTGATTCACATTTCCCTAATAATTTAGATTGTCCATTTACATAACTCCTTTGGAAAAATGTCTATTTGAGTACGCTGCCAATTTTTGAATCTAATAAGTCTGATGTTTTCCCTTGTTGAGATTTAGAAGTGTTCTACATATTTATATTAATCCCTTATCAGACATATTTTGTAAACATTTTCTGTAGATTGCCTCATTCTGTAGATTGCCTTTTTCATCTATTGATAGTTTCTCTTGATGAACAATTTTTTATACTTATAAAATCTAATTTATCTATTATTTCTGTGGATACTTGTGCCTTTGGTATCATATCCAAGAAATCACTGTCAAATCCAATGTTGTAAAGCTTTCACCCTATGATTTCTTCTAAGAGACTTACAGATTGTAGTCTTGCATTCAGGTTCTGAGCCATTTTAATTTTTGTACATTGTATTTGATAAGGGTCTTACATGCTTTCTTTGCAGGTCATTTGTTGAAAAGACTATCCTTTTCCCCATCAAATGGTCAGAGCACCCTTGATAAACAACAGGTGGCCGCATATGCAAGGGTATGTACCTGAAATCCCTGTTGTATTCTATTGGTCTATTTATGCAAGTAGGACACTTTGATTACTATAGCACTCCAGTAACTTTTGCAGTCAGAAAGTATGCTGATACTTGTTGAAGATTTTTACAATGTTCACAGGACATTAGCTGTAGTTTTCGTGTAGTATCTTTAGTTGTGGATTCAAGATGATGCTGGCCTGATAAAATAAGTTAGGAAATATTTTTTCCTTTCAATTTTTTTTTGGAAAAATTTGAGAAGGATCAGTGTTCTTAAAAATTTAGTAGAATCCACTAGGGAGGCCCTCAGGTCCATGGCTTTTCTTAGTTGGGAGAATTATTATTATTTGATTCAGTCCTTACTAATTATAGGACTAATCAGATTTTCAATTTCTTTATGGTACAGTGTTGGTTGTTTATGTGTTTCTAGGAATTTTTTCATTTCATCTAAGTTATCTAATTTGTTGGTGTATACTTATTTTTAGTATTATTTTATAACCCCTTAAATTTGCTTGTAGAATCTGTAGTAATATCCCCACTTTTGCTTATGACTTTAATAATTTGAGCCTACTCACTCCTTTTCTTAATCTATCTCAATAAAGAATTGTGACTTGTATTAATCTTTTCAAAGACTAAACTTTTAGTTTCACTGATTTTTCTCTGTTTTGTATTTTCCATTCCAATCATTTTTACTATGACTTTTATTACTTCCTTTCTTATTTTTTGGTATTTTGTATTTTATTTCTCATTTTTGTTTTCTATTTTCCCTTATAATTTCTTCTTTCATGTATTGGTTGTTTTGTGGGTATGTTGCTTAATTTCCACAAATTTTAGAATTTTGGGGGCTTTTTCTTCTTGTTATTGCCTTCTAACTCTACTCCTCTGTAATTACAGAAGATGCACTGTATAGTACTTATTTTTAAAAATATGTTTACTGATAAGGAGGGACTTAACCTTTTTCATTTCTCTGTTTTCAATATGCCTTATAGTTTTTTCCCTCATTTCCTGCATAACTGTTGCCTTTTTAAAAAATTTTTTTACAGTAATACTTTGAATTTCTTTCTTCTTTCCTTTTGTATATGTTATATATCTATTTTATTTGTGGCTACCAGGCAAATTACATTTTGTATTCTAAATGTAGATGGTACTAATTCAAATTTTTACCAGCTAAATTCAATAATATTTAAAAACTTGTCTTCTTTACAAGTCTATCTTTATGCCTTTCAGTCATAGATGCCTATTTGCCACAAAATAAATAATGCTTTTAAATGTATTGTCTGTTAAATCCATATGAAACAAATGTGGAATCACAAACAAACATTCCAATAGTTTTACCTGTGGACTAATTTAAAATTTTATGTTCATATATCATGAGGAACACAAACAGTAGAGTTACAAACCACTGTTCTAAAACGATGGCTTTAATAATTACCCAAATATATACCTTTATTGAGACCTTCTCTTTTTTTTGGAGGGCTTGGAGTTACTGTTTCGTTTCTTTCATTACACTCAAATGGATAGCTTTGAACATGTCTACTCCAGGGAAAGCCTACCAGTAATGATTTCTCCCAGTTTTTATTGATCTGGGAATGTTTAATTTCTCCCTAACTTTTTATCCTTCACTTTTGACAGGTAGTTTGGTCAGAGATGGAATTATATTGACATTTTTTTCTTTTAGAGCTTTGAATATATTGGCCAACTACCTTCTGCTCTCCAAAGTTTCTGATAAGAAATCTGCTGAGGGGCTGCAATGGTGGCTCAGGAGTTACAGCACTTGCCTGGCATGTGCTAGTACGTGAGTTCAAACCCCAGCACCATATACACAACAAAGTGTTAGAGCAATGAAAGCCACATCAAAAACTAAATAAAAATTGTTATTTCTCTCTCTCTCTTTCACTATCCCTCTCTCTTAAAAAAAAAAAAAAAGAAATATGGTGGTTATCATCTGGAGGATTGCTTTTATGTGATGAGTTGCTTCTTGATTTCAAGATCTTTTCTTTGTCTTGGGCTTTTAAAGATAATGTGTTTCAGTGTGAACTTCTAGGAGTTCAACTTACTTGAAGTTTGCTGAAATTCTTGGAAGTTTACATTTATGCCATTTTTCAACTTTGGAATGTTTTCTAGTCATTATTTCCTTGCACTTGGAACTCATACACGAAAATGCCAGTCTACTTGATGGTATCCCTTTGGTTCACTTTTCTTCAGTATTTTCTCTTTCTGTTCCTCAGACTCAGTTTCCATTATCCTATCTTCAAATTTACATATTTTCTTGTGCCTGCTCAAATATGCCTTTGAATTCTTCTAATATTTGAATTTCACTTAGTTACTACTGTTTCAATTCTAGAATTTCATTTTCATTTCATATATGACTTTGTATTTCTTTATTAATATTTCCATTTTGTTCACACATTTTCTTGATTTTCTCCACATCTTTTTGTTCTCTGAACATCTTTTGAACTCCTAAAGTCTTTGTCTTCATAGATCTGCCATCAGAACTTTTTCAGGAAATTTTTCTCTTGATTTATTATTTATATTAAAAGAGCTATACATTTCTGTTTCTCTATAGGCCTTGAGGTTTTTTTTTTTTTTGTTGAAAACTGGATAACTGAATTTAATAATATGGAAACTATATGTTCCCCTTCCCCAGGATTTGCTTATTTTGTTTTTGTTATTATTTTTATTTATTGCTTTTGACTTTGCTTTATGTCAACAATCAGCCTCAGGTAGAAATTTACTGGCTTTTATTGTTTTTTTTTTCTAAGCCTGTGGCTTTTCCTAGGCATGCAGAGTAGCTTTTTAAAATTCTCTGAATATATGGTTGCTTTTCAATTCTCCAGTTTGTAATGATTGGCTCTAAAAAATGGCGAAAAGAAAACAAAAATGCAAAACAGAGGACAGTGCTTGCTTCAGCATAACATATGCTAAACTTGGAACAATAGAGAAAAGATTAGCATGGCCCCTGTGCAAAGGTGGCACGCAAACTTGTGAAGCGTTCCATATTTTTAACAATCTCCTCTCTAACTTCCTCTTACACTCCCTTCTCTCTCAGGCTTCTCAGTTTATACCATTTGACCACCCATCATTAATGCTGTGTAACCATTACCACTGTGAATGCCAAACTCAATAACTACTGTATGCTTAGAAGCCTGACATAGATGATACTTAAATATTATTGTCGCTGAAAGTAATGACTAACACTGTCATTCATTTCATAGGTGGAATTTAACATTGAGATATAGTCGGTACTAAATAACCAATTTAATACCATTTATTATATACACTGGTCATTCATACTGATGATCTCCTATTAGGTCATGAGGAGCTGGAAATCTCTCTTTTTTTTTTAAAGAGGACAGTGAGAGAGAGAGACAGAGAGAGACAGAGGGAACCAATTTTTATTGAGTTTTTCACATGGCTTTCCTTGCTCTGACACTTAGTTGTGTATGTGGGTACTGGGGTTTGAACCCGTGTATTCGTGCATGCCGGGCAAGTGCCAAAACTGCCAAGCCACCGCTCCAGCCCCAGGAGCTAGAAATCTTAAGGGACATTAACAATTCACAGGTTAGGGGTTTGACTTCTGAACTCCACTTTACTGACAACATCTCAACTCAAGTAAGGGACAGGACAAAACTCCCAATCCAATAGCAAAGACCCAAAGAGGAACAACCAGATAGAGATCTCTCAGTTCAAAAATTTGCTTCAATTTAAGGAGCTAGAAGAAGCCTGAGCAGACCCCACAGCATGCCCAGGACTCTGGTTCTGCACAGCAGGCACATCAGACACCTCCAAGGACCCCGCACTCAGACACCACCCAGCGGTCACACACATCTGCTGGGCTAAGATATATTGGACCCTCCGGCCAACAAGGATCATAGATCCCAGCACAGCACATAGGTTGGTCCTTTCTAGCCTGTCCCACACCTCTGGGACCCTAGCACCCAGCGACAACCCCTACCACTTACCTTCAACAACGCAGCGGACTGCCCAGCAACCACACCGGGTGCCAAGTCTGAGTCCTGGAACCTAGATCCAAAATGTACAACAAAACAAGGCTCGAGGCAGAAATAGCTTTCTGGAAGAAAGTGGTCATCAGGGAGGTGGTATTTGACCCAACCACTCACGTGTAAAGAAGAACAACCCAGAAACTTGTCTTGCTTCCACACAGGGACCCCAATTCAAAGATCCAGAAGAAGCTTTTCAAAAATGAAGAATCAAATCAGAAGACACTCACCTCAAACCCATAACTCCCCTAGCAAGGAACCCATAGTCAGAAAGTGGGATGAAGATCTAGAAAAATTATCAATGATATGATCACTAAAAGGAACAATGAACTAAAAGAAGACATAATGAAGGGACTAAATGAGAAAACTCAAGAGTTGAGAAACTCTATTATCAAAGAAACAGACATACTCAAAAATGAAGTAACAGAGCTCAAATCTGCAGTCAATGGCATGAGAGGAACCATGGAAGAATTTAATAATAGACCGAGTTTGGTAGAAAATAAAACCTTAGCTATTGAAGAAAGAACTTCTGACAATGAGGACAGGTTGCGCAAGCTTGAGCACACAGATGATAAAAAGGAAAAACGACTCAGAAAGACCAGAATTTTCAAAATGGGATGAAATTAGAAGAAACAATCTAAGAGTCATTGGGATACAGAAAGAAATCGAAATGCAAATGAATGGTATAAAGAACATTCTCAATGGAATAGTTAAAGAAAAATTTTCCCATATAAAAATAGAGTCAGCTATGCTCATCCAGGAAGCTTACAGGGCATACAATAGGACTAATCAAATGAGAAACTCACCAAGACACATCATATTCAAACTATACAACTGGGAAGTCAAGGAAAGAATATTAAAAGTGGCAAGGGAGAAACGCCAAATCACATTCATAAGCAAACCAATAAGAACTACCTCTGATCTTTAAGTTCAGTTTCTGGAAGCAAGAATCGTGGAAAAAGATCTTCAATGTCTGAATGACCAGAAGCAGCAGTTAGTGACCAGACCACCAATCCCTGATGTTTTAAGCACAGAGTGCTTTTTTGTTTACCCTGGCTCATGCAAGATGCATGGAAGCTACTTTTGGAACATATGCATAATTTCCTGCTGCGGCACTTGAAACAGGAGGCAAGAAATTGCTATTGCATTGAGTTGAACTTGAAATTTAATATCCAAGCCTTCCCATGAAAGTTGCAAGGCTCAGAGACATCAGGACTCCAAAATAATTATATGAGACAGATTGGTTTTGGTCAGTTTATTCACTGCTGTGATGAAAGAACCTGACAAGAAAAATTTTAGGAGGAAAAGTTTATTTTGAGGGCTCATGGTTTTGAGGTCATAGACCATGGAAGACCAGCTCCATTCCTTGGGCTCAAGGTGAGGCTGAACATCATGGTGGCAGACATGGCTCCAGAGAGACAATCAGCTCAAGATATCACATCAAGAAGCAGAGCAGACAGAAACTCCACCCCAGATGCAGAAGATATACCCCAAAGGCACACCCCCCAATGACCCACCTCCTCCAGCCACACCCTACTAGCCTACACTTGTCAGCTAATCCCTACAAGGGCATGAACTCACTGATTGCATTAAGAATTTTATAACCCAATCATTTCACCTCAGCTTTCCCGAACTGTCACATGTAAGCTTTTGGGGGACACTTCACATTCAAACCATAACACAGATTCTGTTAGTGCAACTGTTGTCTAGGTAGGGAGACAGATTCCTAGTGCTTTCATGGTTTGATTGATCATTGCTTTGTAATACAGAATAGCATTCATTTGTCTTCATGCAACATTTATTTATCTGCCCATCTACCGAAGGACATATTACCTGCTTCCCAGTTTTGGAAATTATGTGTAAAGCTGCTATAAACATCCATGTGTAGGTTTTTGTGTGGATATAAGTTTTCAGTTCATTTTAGTAAACACCAAGGAGTGTAACTGCTATCTGGTACAGGTAAGAATATGCTTACTTTTGTTAAGAAACTGCCGAACTGTGTTCCACAGTGTCTACACTCATTTTGTATTTCCATTAGTAATGAATAAGAGTTCCTATGTTCCACATTTTTGCCAGCATTAGGTATTTAGATTTTGACCATTCTAATAAGCATGTAGTCATTCATCATTGTTCAGTTTGCAATATCTAATGACATGATTCTGAACATTTCATATATTCATTTGCCATCTACACATTTTATTTGATGGGGTATTTGCTCAGGCCTTTTGCTCATTTTTTAAACAGGTTATTCATTTTCTTATTTCTGAGTTTTAAGAGTTCTATGTATATTTTGGATAAAAGCCCTTTATTAGATATCTTTTGCAAATCTTTTTCCCAGTGTGTAGTCTGTCTTACCTCCTAATCTTATCTGTCACATAGCTTAAGTTTTCCTTTTTTTTAAAAAGTCCAGCTAATTATTTCTTCAAAGAAAATACTTCTAGTGATGTATCCAAAAATCATAGCTAAAACATAGGCATCTTGGTTTTCTTCTTCTTCTATGTTACATTCTGCAGTTTTATGTTTTATATGTAGCTCTCTGATCCATTTTGAGTTTGTTTTTATGGAGGTGTGAGGCCTGTGTCTACATTTATTTTTTACAGTTCAATAACTTAAATCCATTTAAAATTCTGAGTTGAATAACTTGTCTAAACTAGTTGCTAAAATCATAAATAGGAGAAAACAAAATGACATTTTTAGAATTCTCTGATTCTGAATGAAATATAAAAACACATCATGTATCATTAAACATACAAATTCTATTACATTTAAAATCTACATTATGTATTCAACAACTGCTAGAATTTGAAACCTCTAGAATATTTTCTCAACAGGATTATAAAATATACATAGTATTTATATAGCTTTTATTAACTGATATCTACAGTTGTCAAGGAGATGAAATGCCCATAAGTTTTCTTTAGCTATCTTTGTCACCAGCATAAATGATAACACAATTAATGATTCTTCATTATTAAAAATAGAAAATATTCAATTGAAGGTATACTTTGAAATATATATTTATAATTTTAAAATAAAGATCCTACAAAATATGTCACATGTAAAGGCAAATAAATAAATTTAATTATGACAAGTAATATATTATAATTATAAATATGTTTCATTTTTATGTGAACCAATTAAGAATTTTCATGTCTATTTATTGCTTTGGCCCAGAAATAACTCATTCACTTTATTGATGCTGATGGAAGTGGTAAACACTGCAGTTTCCTGAACAATGCAGAATTATGATGGATTCATGAAGAAAGCATGAACACTCTCAGGTTTAATAAACAATTTATACTGAATATGCTCTGTGAGGTTAAAAAAAAATCTCACTTTTAAACATGTAAGATTATTATGATATAAAATGATCATAATAAAAATTTTAAATATAGACAATATAGAGTTACAATTCTGCACAAAACAAATTTAAGAAGTAAATTAAAATCCAGTTCATTTATGTCTAATTTGTATAATTATATTATATGCCATGAATATTAATAATGTAAGAATACAAAAATGGACTTGGTACTCTAAAGATTAAATTCATACTTTTAAGTGTTTTTTCAAACACTACATCACTAGTTCTTAATTCACAAGTCCAATGTATTCCTTCTTGCAAACATTTAAAAAACACTAAAAAAACTCTTATGCTGAATAACTGTGTAGTATTTATACATATATATGCATGAATACACAACCTAAAAATTAATCTGGATTTTTAGATGAAATGAAAACAATATACATGTGACCATTTTCTTCATTTAGAATAGGATCTTCATTCTTGTCTACGTCTATTTAAGAATTGATCAAAACTTGGGCAAGAAGATCAAACTCACAAAGATTATATGCAATTTTAGGGTTAACTTAAGAACATCTCATCTTTTAATATGTCTTAAAATCAGAAATTCATCTACAGAGGCCCATATTAATAGTAAAGGGCAAAGGAAAGATTTTGAATCCTCATAATCTCCATGAGCTGCTCCAAAGGCACTTTAAAGAAACACACATTTTAGTACAAAGGATTTTGTTCAAACCAATCCCCCTTGCTTCCCAAATTAGACTATCATCCCTATCTTCTTAATGGAGAAATATATGGACTGCACTTGGGAACAAAACAAAACAAAGCAAACCAAAAAATCTCTTCTTTTTTAAAACATCAAAAAAGCACTTGGTATTACATTTAAAATGTACTCACACATTACAAAGGGTATTGGCACTACAGTGTGGGTGTGTTTCAGTGTGGCTTGGAACACTATTTTTTTTAAGAGACAGAGAGGGAGAGAGAGAAAGAGCGAGAGAAAGAGAGAGAGAGAGAGAGGGAGAAAGAAAGACATAGTCAATTAATCAATTTTTATTTATTTTTCCATCTGAACTTTGTTTCCTAGATACTTAGTTGTATATGTGGTGCTGAGGTTTGAACCTGGGTCCTTGCATATGCTTGGCAAGTGCTCCAACCTTTGAGCCACCTCTCCACCCTGGAACGCTACTATTAAACTCATAAGCTGAAATATTTCCATCAATTATGGATAAGGATGAAATGCAGGATGGAAAGCTACTCACTAATTCTCAATCTCTTTTCTGAAGAATGCTTTAGAATTCAGAGTACCATTCTTCAGAGACAGATATCTATGTCTCTATGTCTCCAGAGATGTTTAACACCTCATTCCACAGTTTAAAAAAAGAAAAGACTATTCACTACTGAGGATTTATAATTAAAAAGAAGTAAATCCAGGAGAAAACATCTGTGTGATTGATGTGATTATAATGGAAATGTGAAGGAGGAGGAAGAAAACCAGAATACTGCATATCTTTAACAGCACATGCTCTGGAACAACAGTGAGGAAAAATGTGATCAAACTGCATAAAATATTCTGGCTCTTTTGTTGACAATTCAAAGAAAAGAAAAATCCACACAGTTTTCATTTAAGTAATGATAAAATTTCCATTAGAAAGATGAAAAATAAAGGAAAAATTATATTTTTCTGAATTAAATCCCCCTTTTGACATGGTACATTTTTATATAACTTTTCTTTTCTACTATTGCAATAAGAGATCAGAACACTATTTTCAAAATACTATTCAAAGGTTGCCATGGAACAGTGCAACTCCTTTTGAAACTTAATTAATGGCCTAAAATTTATCAGATGCATGATTTGGCATTACCCCTGGATAACTAAGTATATATACATTGGTTATTGATGGTTTGATAATGTTCCCCCTCAATTGTATATACATCTAATAAAAAATAGTAAAAAAAAATTTATCAGATGCAATATGGCTCACCTCCTCAGCAACTTTTTGCATGTCTTTTTATAATATTATAATATGTGGTATTAGCATACATTTAGTTTCTATTTCGTTAACTCTTTTTATTCATATGAAATGACTTTCTTCAAATTATTGTTATTTTAACACATTAATCTCATTATACAAAATGGTATTTTATATTTTAAGCCAAAAGGCAATCTGAAAACATGATTAAAAATTCATCTGAAATAAGGATAGGAAAAAGTGCCTTTTCTTCAGTATATAATTATAATTATCCTTATAAATTATATTCTTACAAGTGTTTTAAAACTATTGAATAGCTGTCTTAGTCATCCTCAGAATTTTGTAATAGAAAATGTCCAAAATATAATTGAAACAATACAGCTACATTAGAAGCAAAGTAGAAAAAAAATCATCAAAGAAAATCATAATATAAATATATCTTACTCTTTGTAGTCCTTCATACCAATCATCTTGCTCAAACCAATGTGAAATGTAAGTCATCCAAGCCATAGAATGTTTCTACTTTAATCAAGGCAATTGGAAACTCAGCATCAGAATAGTCAGCACCTAAAGTAACAATAATGTGTTTCAACCAAACAAGCTTTACCAAAATCTCCCTGAGAAAAGGAGAGGCTTCTACTGCATAAAAAAAATTCAACTGAAACAGTTTTAATAATTTACAAATAATAGTATCTATGAAAAGAATGCTAAATCAGAATATATAAACCAACATTAAAATAAGAAAAACTCAAATAATAATTTTGTTCCAGAAAATGTTATGTCAAATATTCTATTAAGCTTTCTTTTTACATTCTAAAGAAATCTTAGGTTTAGCTTTTGTAAGAAATAAGCAAATGATTTCTAAAACTTACTGAGTTCAACAAAAAAGTGATCCAGAAAAAAATCACAAAACAGAACGCCAAAGATTAGTTCTAATTTCAACCTCAGGATTCGGACAAAAAAATTGACATATAAAGCTTCTAGGTTAAAAGGTGCACAGGAGAATATCTGGATATCAGAATATCCTCTATAAAATTTAGATGTTTCACCCAACGTGTAACAGGTTCCAGATGATCTTTTCTTGACCCAATTCTTCAAACTTTTACAATGCTGTAGCTGTCAAAGAAAAGGAGGAGGAAAGAAAAGAGTGAGGGTGGAAGGAGGAAGAGAGGAATGAATGAAGTCAGGGAAAGAAAAAGAAAGAAAAAGTGGGAAGGAAAAGAGAGAGGGAGGGAGAAGAAACAGAAAGAGAACAATCTGAGTCTTTCCCCCTTCACATCAAAAAAGCAATTAACTTTTGTTCTGGCATAGAAAGATACACTTGTATGAAATTCATGTGCCATTTTAGCTAGTTGAAAACAGTCTTATTTCTACTGATATTTCTTATTCTCGAAAAGTACTTTCAATGATAATCTGCTTGAAGTCTCAGGTCAATATGCAGTTTGAGATAGGCTCTTGCTTTTGGCAAAGTCTCCTACTTAAATTCCTTTCATTGTGATGTCTTCATTGAATCTTGTCCATGCTACTTTCCCTGTCTTAGTAGTTCTCTCAAAGCCCTTTGTTCCTGCCTTTCTGCTCAGTTTGTCTGCTGCCTATCCTTTCTTTTAGAATTGTCAACCCTCCTCATTATTGCCTCTTTTGTCTATCGCTTATACTCTTGACTTGTAATTCCTATATTCTGCCACATTCGTTTTACCTTACCTCTAAGATAGCACTGGTCCAAACACACTAAACACACTGTTATTACCTCACTGGCTCCAGTTTCTCTCAGTACATTCTCTCAGTACAACCTAACCTACTTCTACTCAAGCCAAGCTCCTAAACTCTAGTTCAGGCTTCCTATTAAACCTAGCTCCCACAGATTTTTATTGTTCATCTCAGTATTAATATGTTTAAAACCTAACATCTCTTTCAAATGAGATTTTCCTTTCTAGCACCACCATTCTTTCTCTTGTATGTCCCATTTCAATGACTATCATACTCTAAACCATAACTTGAGATGAAAACATCAAGCTGTCTTTTATTCCTTAATGCCACCTTCCCTTCCTATTTCATTTGATCATGAAGTCTTTTCAAACAATGTTTAAAAGTCTTTTCAAAAGGCCCTATGTCCATCCCTAATGCCAGTGCTTTTAATGAATTCTTATTTACTTACTTACATTTATGTATTTATGGTGCGCTTAACCACCAAGCCACATCCCTAGCCCTTTTTGAATTTTATTATTTTGAGACAGGGTCTTGCTAAGTGGTTTAGGGTCTCACGAAGTTGCTGATCCTGGCCTTGAACTTGCAACCCTCTTGCCACAGCCTCCAGAATCACTGAGAAAACAGGTGTGTGCCACCGCACCTGGCTTAATGAATCCTTTAATTATGTTTTGAACAGATTACTGAGATGGTTTACTTATTGGTTCCTGGTTTCATTGCAACTCCTAAACATGTACTGTTCTATCCTTTCAGATTTCATGCGTACTTTCTTTCCACCTTTTCCTGTGAAGAATGTGTTTTTTTTTAATATTTTCCAAAACCCAGCTTAAATATCCTTCCTTTTGAACTCTTTCTCAAAGCCTCCTAATTCCTTATCTGTATGTCTTAGCATCACATTTGTAAGCAATGGATAATGATTATTTGCATAGATATAAATCATGAATTGCCCAAAACAATCATGCCTTATTCGTCTATGTATAGAAAATACACACTGAGGAGTGAATTGAAACATGCAGTGCTAGAACAATTTGTCATTCAGTGGTAGCTCACATGAACTTAAGTTACACCTTACTAAAACTTGGAAAGGAAATGTAGTTAAGTGAAATGGATTAGCAATCCCATGGTAATTACTATGCACTTCCTTCTAGGAAGGAAATCACTTAGGAATTTTTTTTTAATGATCAAAACACAAACTTGAATTAGCATATTTTGTAGTCATGCTAAGTACTAAGTGTATATTTATTATACAATTATGAATCCAGTGAAATTAAAATTAATACTTGTTTGTAGGGAACACAATATTTATTTCTTGATACTTTTTCATGAGCATTATTTACCATATTTCTAAGAACTATGAGAAGAATATCTCGCATGATGTCATCTAAGATTAAATGTTACCTTATATTTTTTAAAAAATGTATTTCTTGGTTGTACTCCAAGTATTTTGATTATCTGAGAAAAGATGGGATCTGTGTAATAATGGTAATAGGTTTCAACTTTCATACCTTCGTTGACCACATGTCATGATCACTTAGCAGTAACTAAGGAGGAGGAAAGAGTTGTGACAGCACTTATTCCACAGGTTTGTATCTCTGTGTCTGTGTCCTTGTATCAATTGTTATTTTATTAAAATCATAGATTTAAACTATAAAAATTATTACTTATTAAAATTAGTGATGGAAGGAAATGACAGTGATCAAGTGCTAAGTGTCACCATTTAAAATAAAGATAATGAAGTGAAGAATTCTGCAACATAAAAAACTTACTGCAGGCATTTAATATTCACACAAGTAACATGCCTGGCCTGGATATTGACCTTTATTTTCTTATATCCCTCTCTGCATCTATATCTTTGCTATAACTTCATAAAGTGTAAACTACGTGCTTCTGTTTATTGCCTTTGTTACTGCCATGTGACTTGCTTTGTCCAATGATATGTGGGCAGAAGTCACAGGGCTTCAATTCTAGGCTCTGATGGAAAGACTGTTTCCATTCACACCTTTATGACACCAATGAAAGAACCTTCCACAGCTATGCATTGGTCTAAGGATGATTAAAGAAGGCTGGAGCCATGGCTCAGTGGTTATGGGGCTTGCCTGGCATGTGTGAGGATGCGGGTTTGGGCCCCAGCACCATGTGTATGGTGGAGTGTGAGAGCAATGAAAGCCACATGAAAAACTAAATATAAGGTTAATTTTCTCTTTCTCTCTCATTGTCCCACTCTCTCTTTAAAAACAGAATGAATAGAGAATAAAGTGATTAAGATTCTTAAGGTGATTAAAATATTTTTGCCTATTCTCTAACGCTCTTTCTGAGGTTTGATTCTACATTTAAGTTTTCCATCCAGTTTTACCTGATATCTCAGAGATCACAATATTGGCCTAATCCTCTGAAATTTTGGTATTTTAAGGCTACCCTTTTTGTCTACTAAATTCCTCCCTTCTAAATACCTTCTGTACTATCCACAGTTCTTAGATGTAGCCTTTGTCCCCTGTATCTTATAGCAATTACAATTATACTTATTTAAAACTTCCTAACAAACGAGGTGAACATGTAAAATAAGCACAGGCCATCACTTTTTCAACAAACCAGAGTAGAATCAAAGATAAAATATATAACAGTGTTTGAAATCATCTTTCATATTTTTCCTATGTGTTCTGTTTGTAATCATGGTTAGGTCAGATCACGGAGAGGAGGGGAGTCTATGAAAAAGAGACTCAGGAAGTACAAATGTTCCTCAGGCTGAAGATAATAGTTGTACAAGTTGATACAGATCTGGGATCACCTTTGGTTTACTCTTACTATTCCTCAAAAGATGGTGCTTTTGAGGAATCGAAGTTAATGGAAGGCACATGTCAAAGGCAATATATCAGCAGTTTTGAGGAGTTGTCATATTAACTAGTTTCAAGGCCAACATAAAAATGTCAGAAGAAAGTCTGAGTTACAGAGTATATATACAGTTTTTACAGGCACTCTGAAGTCAGAATGATTCTAAGTTCTGAAGAATTAAAAAATCTTTACAAGATCTTGGCTTCTAACAACAGCAGGCATGTGTGTGCACACACACAATCCTCCCACTGGAGATAACTAGAAAAGTTGGAAAAAAATGTCTGAAATCTCCGACCAAGATCTCAGAGACAAGTCAAGCTAAAAAAAAGTGTGTGTGTGTGTGTGTGTGTGTGTGTGTACGCACACATGCACTTGTATGCTACTTTTCCCCCAGGAAAAAGTGCCTATATAAAAGTAGTGAATGAAATCCTGAGAAGCTAAGAAGAGCTTCTGACAGTCTCATAGCTCTAGAGGGACAATTAGCATTCAGATGCTGCAGAGGAAAAGGTGACCTCATAATGGTGTTCTTCAGTAAGGACCATCCGGGCCTATACATTAAGAGTAAGAAAGAAATGGACACAGACTGCCCCTCAGAAGAGTGAAATTCAGCCTCAAATAAATTCTTGCAATGACTAGATTAAGGTAATCCACCCTATTTTAGTATCTTCTGAAAGGAAAAAGATATCTCTGGAGGAAGATAACATTAAATTATTACCATTTATCAAAATGACCAGGTGGGCAAAAATTGGAAATCATACTTCAATTTATAAAGTAGGAATCCATAAACATCACTCCTTTACTACAATAAAACAAAAAATCTATAAAGTGTAATTTTTTTTCAACTCATTGGATTGAGGTTGCTAAGCAATCAAGTAATCTAAAAAAAGACGAGCTCCTCTAAAAAGAGAGCATACTTACCTCTCCACCTTTGACAAAGCATGGGAAGCAAGAGGGAACTGCCATAAAATACGGTAGGAAAAAGCCAGAGAGAAGTGCAGCTAATTCTTAAAGGTCAAGTGTGAAGTAGAATATTAGTTAAGAATAATTGGAAGTCCCAGATACAAACAGAGCTTGCATTCCCAGGCTTCAATGGGTGCTTACAGGGAGAATCAGATATAAGCCCCCCAGTGGCCCAGGCATTTCGAAGACAAATGGCCACAGACGGCTGACAGGTAGCAGACACTAGACACTATACACTATACACTAAATCCTCCTTTCAAATGTGAAAAATCCTTCAGCTGCAGGGAGAGGAGAAAGAAACACCCTGGACAAAAGGGGAAATGAATAAAAATAAACCTCATTTGCCGCTAGGGAGGGAAAGAAATCCTCTTTCCTAACCCCATGAACCAGGCAAAAGTCAGTGCTCCTGAGACAAGGGAAGAATTTAAAGTTGTCAGCCTCAAGTAGAAAGGAAAACATCTCAGGCCCCAATCCTGTACCAAAACAAAGAATGGCTCTGCCATTGCTGAAAGAAATGCAAGAGTCAGTCTCTCCTAGTCAATACCAACCATGACCCGAAGCAGAGTCTGGCTGCCACATAAGGAGCTTAGGGTGTGGCAAAAAGATACCCAAATCTCCCCTGAGAAGCCAACCCCCTCAATATGACAGATAAACTGCAATGTAAGCCTGCCTTGGGATACTTACAACATAGTGATTCACTGCTAAGAATGAATTCTCTTGATATTGTATGTATAAAAACATTTTAACTTTGCTTTTAGTTTTTGAAGAATTATTTACTGAAAGTGTAGTTACCTTCTCCTCAGAACTTTAAAAATATCATTCCATTCTCATTCATCACTGAATCCCCATGTCCTGAAATTTTAAACAAAAATCCTAATCAGAATCTCTAAATTTTTCTAATTGACAAATAAAGAAAAACAAATGACCTGTGTTAGGATAATATAACAAGTCTAAACTGTCCAATACATGTTATTGGGCACCATATGTTAAATAATTTTAGTTTAGGCTATAAAATAGGGTTCCTAGTTAACTACTACTTAATATAATTGGATTTTTCAAGAAAATCTATTTTAAGTAGTTTCTAAATATACTACATTTCCAAGAACTATAATTGGGAGTCTATCAAAATTCAAAGAAAACCATTTGACATTTTTATGAAAGTGGTTTAATGCAGCAGAGAAAGTATAATAAGCTGTTAAATATATTTATTTTTAATTTTTTATATTTATTTTCTGTCTAAAATTCATTTTCACTTTTGCTAGTGAAAATCTAGAGAAAATTCAAATATCCTCTGAAAAACATTTTATAAAATAAAGATGAATATTAAAGAAAATAATTTTAAAGACAAAAGGAAGTATATTACTAAATACTATATTTGCACAAAAATCTGACAGTAACATTAAGACACACTCACATTTAGAGAAAGGACGTATTTTCCAACTCAACCTTTTTCTGCCACCTGCAACTTCACCTTATCTCTGAGGTTCTAGAAAATATCCTGGATGACAAGGATGGAGGTTATACCCAAAGAACGGCAGAACAATGAATGAAAAGTCTGGATGCCTGAAAACTTGGACTTCTACAGCAACTCTCCCTTTTTTAAATGTGAAAAAATCACTTCTATTTTGTTTAAGTCACTATTATTTTGCATTTCCTTATTATATGCAACCAAACCTCAGGTAGACTGTTAGAATGCATAATTTTAAATCATATTTGTGAAAGTGGAAGGCAATAATGTCAATTAGCTATAGCCTTCTCAAGTGTGTTTAAATATAATAATCATCTTTTAATCACCCCAAGGATATACTAGTACAAGCATTCCATTATTATTTTAAAAGTAATACAATGAGCCAGAGTCAGTGTTAACTAGTTGGTTAACCAAAATATAGTAATCACCTATACAACTGCTTCATTAATATTTGTCTTCCATCAGTTGCAAGGTAGCTGGTTTATTTCCTAGCTCCTTGATCCATTTTGATTTGATTCTCGTGCAAGGAGAAAGATATGGGTCTAATTTCAACTTTCTGCAAGTGGCTGTCCAGTTTGTCCAGCATCATTTGTTGAAGAGGCTGTCTCTCCTCCATGTAATATTTTATCCCCCTTTGTCAAAAATCAGATGTTTAAAGATTCGAGGGTTTGTTTCAGGGTCTTTTATTCTATTCCATTGGTCTTCTTTCCTATCTTGATGCCAGTACTATGCTGTCTTTGTTACTACAGCTCTATAGTATAGTTTTAAATCTGGTACGGCAAAACCACCTGTTTCATCTTTCTTGCTTAGTAGTGTTTTGGCAATTCTAGGTTTCTTATTATTCCAAATGAATTTGAGAATTGCTTTTTCTATGTCTGTAAAGAATGACATAGGTATCTTTATAGGTCTCCTAAAGTGAAGGAAGTAAAGTCAAAAATCAGTGAATGGGATGCCATGAAGCTAAAAAGTTTTTGTACTGCCAAGGAAACAATCAAAAGAGTCAAGAGGTTTCCTACGGAAATAGAGAGAATCATGGGCTATGATTCCTCTCACGGGGGCCTCATATCCAGAATCTACAAAATCCTCAAAAATCTCAACTACAAAAACACAAACAACCCAATCAATAAATGGGCCAAAGAGCTAAACAGAAACTTCTCAATAGAGGACATTGATCAAGCCAATGAATACATGAGAAAGTGACCTAAATCACTAGTAATCAGAGAAATGCAAATGAAAACTACATTAAGATTTTACTTTATGCCAGTCAGATTGCCAAAAATGAAGAAAATAAACAATAATAGATGCTGGAGGGGATGTGGAGAGATAGGCACAGTAACACACTGTTGGTGGAGAGCTGCAGACTGGTACAGGCCCTCTGGAAAGCGGTGTGGAGAATCCTCAAAAAACTAGGGATGAGCCCACCATATGATCCTGCTATTCCTCTCCTGGGTATTTTTCCAGGGGATTTAGAATCAGCACATTACAGTGACACACCAAAATCGTTGTTCATAGCAGCTCAATTTACAATAGTTAAATTATGGAAACAACCCAGATGCCCCTCACTGGATGAATGGTACATATATGTACATATATGTGGTACATATATACCATGGAATTTTACACAGCAAATAGCAACAATGATATTGCAGACTTTGAAGGTAAATGGATGGATATGGAAGAAATTATGCTGAGTGAAATCAGCATAACCCAGAGAACCAAGGGTCAAATGTCTTCACTCATCTGTGGAGGCTGGAACTAGACCCTTGACATTGAGAAAAGAGATCTATTATCATGTTTTACATCTGGATACAGTGTAATGTTATACAACCTAATACATTTTTAAAGATATTGTGGGAAGGGGAAGGGAGGGATCAGGGTGGGTAATTGGGGGGGCACTCTTGGGGGTAAATCTAATCTTCAGAATCCATATACATTTTATGTTATTTTGTTAAAAACTTGTATGGTTGTTCAAAAAATAAATTTCTCTATTAAAAAAATAGGATTTTATAAATCTATGAATCAATTCATATCAACAAATTTCACTTAGAAACTTGCTACAAATGCAGATTTCTGGAGCAGATACTAAATTTAATGAAGCAGAATCTTGGAGTGGAACTTGTCAACATTACGCCAGATGATTTATATGCGCAGTAAAGCTTGAGAACTACAGACCTAGCTAAACAACAGCAGAGAAAATACAGCAGAAAACTTACCTTTGGAATCATCTACTAACAAAGATTAGTCTCTTAAATTTATGTCATTCCTGAGATTACCTGTTTGTTTTCATGCTTAGCAGGGCAATTTTATTTAAGCATTCTCAATATATGTCAAATCCGGTTCTTACAAGCTTACATGATAAAATAGGTCACAATCAGTACTGTATTAGCCTACATTAAAATCCTGGATTATGTAGAATAGAATAAGGTGATTATGGCAGTTTTAGTTTGGGCTCACAAATGACCACTTATACCAGTATAAATTTCAATTTGGTCATCAAAACCCAGGATATGTATGTTAGACCACATATGTACTTTGTGTCTGAAAAGCAAGATACTGATTCAAAGAGGTAGGAATGTGAATGCAGTAAGCTTCACCATCCATCTACATATGTTTAGTTTTATGTTTTCTTGTATTTTAACCATCAAAATGAAAATTACATCCATTTGAACTAGGGAATTAGATTTGTGTTGGTCCTTAGAGGACTGCAGACTCTTTTGTGGTATAATATAGAAATGATTTTTTATTTGACTGAAGAAGCAATCCACTTTTACTGAAATAGGATCATTCATAATACCTTCAGTGTGACTATTCCAAGAAAATCAGTAGAAGAAAACTAGAGGAGAGGGAAATCATGTGTTTTCATTCATTAACTAAAAAGATAGTTGTAAACATACTCTTGAGAAAACATCACAAAAGTAAATAAGTAAATATGTGTCATGAAAATATATAGGATTATTTCTTTAAAAAGGACCTGGGTTCAAACCCCAGAACCACATACACAACTAAGTGTTGGAGAAACAAAGGCCAGATGAAAAATTAAATAAAAAGTTGATTCTCTCTTTCACTCTCTCAGTTTCTCTCTTAAAGAAAAAAAAATATAACAAAAAATCTATAGGCTTATTTTAAAAATACAATAATTTTTCAGGAAGAAAGACTTAAGGAGCTAGGCATAAATTATGGGTTACTGGGTTATGTACATGAATTTTTAAAACAGAGTAAATACTTTCAGGTATCTATTAACATCAAGACTCCCATATATGCTGACATTTTCATACTTTGGGCAAAGGGTTTAAATCTCATTTCTGCAAGTCAGTTGGGAAAAACCAGAAAAGGAAATCAAATGGAACCTGGAAGCTCAAAAATTAAAAGAAATAGCCTACCTAAAATAACTAAATTTAAAAAAAAATTCTTCAATGTATGCATCCAATATATTGATAGAGGCCTGAAATAAGTCCTAAAATTTGGTAAGGATTGTATACACTAGTGTGAGCAGTATATTAGATGGTAACTAATCTATTTAACTGTCTACCTGTCAAAAATTGATTTTGGCAAACATAAAATTCACCCTCATCATGAAAAAATGTAGTTCATTAAGAAGGTAAGACATTATATTTGAAAAGCTACTACTGGTATATAATTTTTTTTTTAAAAGAAAAGGACAGAGAGAGAGAATCATTTTTTATTGAGTTTTTCACATGGCTTTCATTGCTCTGACACTTAGTTGTGTGTGGTGCTGGGATTTGAACCCATGTCCTTGCACATGCCAGGCAAGCGCTATAATCACCAAGCTACCACTCCAGCCCATATAAATGTTAATATAATATGTCCACTATTAAATATTTAGGAAGGAATTAATTTATTTAATAATTCAGGGTATGCCCAAGTACAAGCTTCAAAGTGAAATGGTACATGGACATTAACAGCTCATGAGAACCACCTCTAATGTATATTGTACTTTTTATCAATACTTCTCATAAGAATCACTTGAGGACTATTAAAAACACAGATTTATGGGCCCCTCCTCAGAAGGGGCACATAGGAATTTTAGCCTGATATCATGCATGTCTAAAAGCTGCCAGGAGACGCTGCTGCTGCTTGCTGATCTAAGGTAATGTTGAGTAACAGAGCTAGAGATGGCATCTAGTACTGAGGTAGGAGAAAACCTAGAAAATAAACATCCAAATTTTAAATTTTACCCAATGGTATCCCTAATCTACGCTTCAGATATTACTTCTAAAAGCATCTTAATTCTACTTTTTTTAAAAGATAGAGACAGTGACAGAGTGAGACAGAGACAGATAGAGACAATCAACTTTTATTGAGGTTTTCACATGGCTTTCATTGCTCAGACACTTAGTTGTGTACGTGGTGCTGGGGTTTGAACCCATGTACTCACACATGCCAGGCAAGCATCATAACCACCGAGCCACTGTTCCAGCCCCAATTCTAATATTCTTAACATCTAATTGTAGTTGTGGTGACGATGTACACTTGTACACCACAGAACGCATTGGGATAACGAATTTCTTAGGTAACCAGATCTCAAATCAATAAAGACTTTGCAGCAAAACTTATCCTGCATTGATAAGCAAATCAATAAACTGTGGCAAGGTGCTTTTTAACTAATTAAGTAAATATTTAAAATGATGAGGCCAAACGCATGCATATTATTTCTCTACAATTGTTACTTTAACAATACAAAAGTGATTTAAACCTTAATTATTCAAACTTTTGAATTAGTCACTTAAAGAATTATACTGAGAAAACAATGTTGGTGATATATTTTATAACTCCTAAGAAGAGCAGCACAATGCTACGTGTCAGAGCCTGAGGTTTCAGTTCAACTTACCTACTCCTAATTTTGAGAAACACAACCTTTGTTCAGCGTCCAGACTACCTGGTCTCTAAGGGTCTAACTTACGTTCTGAAATGGCTCCTTCAAATCTATAGTCACATTTACCTTTAAGAAAAATGCTTCACTACTCTTTTCATTCAAAGGCACTCAAAATGTATCTTTAAAAAACAAACTTAATTAAATATTAGCTGTTTCCTATTAAGCAACTATCCAACTTTCAAGACTCCATGTGGAGATGTTTGCATTGGAAAATAAAGGTTATTTTATAGCACATTAAACTTGAGTGCTCTGTGTGATGATAATTATTTTCTATTTTCCAATTTGAAAGGGCTTTTTTTTTTGTATGAGTGATATGAAGTTGAACTTCTACACATTATTGTAAATGAAATACTAACACATGGTCACAATTTAAAGTGTCAAGACTTTGGGGGAAAAAAACAACAATACTAAGCACAAAGAAAATTGTTTAAGGAATTCCACTGTGAGTTCCCCATCTCTGAACATTTGCATCTATAAAACAAGTACTGAACATCTTCACCCACGCAGGAGAATTTATTTGGTGTATCTTTTGCCAAGACTTTCCTGAACATGACAATTATCAAACACCCTAATAATAGAAAATAACACTGATGAATTATATCATACATTATTTTACTATAGAAGATTTATATTACTGTCTGTTTCTATGCTATATTTCTTAAATTAGAAAGCAGAACTCCAGAACTTTAGGAGATAATCAGCCTATTAAACTGTACTTTGTAAGTATACGTAAAGTAATAAATAAAAAGCTTAACATTACATGAAGTATTTCACTCAAGTAGTTCATAACATGGCATCTGGAAGGTAAATGCCAGCTGTGGTTCCAAGCTCAGGTTGTTCTTTTTGTTTTGTTTTGCAAAGTCTAGCCTAGCCTATTTGAAATGCTTGAAGTTCTCTTGAATTCTATTTGTCTATTCACTAAAATCAGGTGAAATCATCCTGCACGCTACCTCCTCCTGTGACAACCCAGGATTTACCATGTTAATTTTCAAATGTTTTGATCAGAATGAGATTTTTTTCTCTTCATACACACACACATACACAAACACACATACACATACACACATGCACATACAGATAGATATCTATCTATACATACATATAGATATACATACAAATATCTGTGTGTGCGTGTGTGTATGTGTATATATATATATACTCACACACATATATATACATACACATTTCTTTCAATATATAAAGGCATAGGTCAAAGTTGGTCGTTTTATAGTATTCCACTACCAATTTTTATGACCAAAGTTAGAAGTTGTTATGTAAACTCAAATAAGCAGAAAGTCTGCTTCTATATTTTGTTTCTCTACAGAGTAGATTCTTTGGGGTATTTCTAAAATTCTCTTTAGGTATCCACATCTTATTTCTTACTCACAAATCTCCAAGGGATACTCTCTTCAACAGTGAGAGGACAATCACCCTGTTACTACCAAAGAACAAAGCATGGTCTTGAATGCCAAAAAGTGTCAACCAATTCTTAGTTTAATTTATTTCTAATACAAAAGAAAAGAAGGAGTCTGAGTTAATAAGAAATGCTTCCCAATCTTCTACCAAGATTTCTATAAATCAAAATACTCTCAATGAAACATCTGCTCCTGAAGACACACTTGAAGATATGTGACTTTACCTTTTGATCTGCTAAATGGAAATTTTTCCCGTTTTACGATCTAAAATTCAATGTAGTAATTATGTGATTATGAAAATCATAATAGATAACTCAAAAATTGTAGAAAGTAACAGTAATGCTTGCATATAATATGCATTATTACCATGAATGGCTGGTTAAACTATTTATTTAGTAATCTGATAAACTGTTAACATTCTTGCATATATTACAAATACATTCTCAAAAAAAAGGAAGAAAATGTCAATCTTTCAAAATTGTTGAAAATTTCATTTTAGTCTTCAAAACAATGTTTAGGAAAATAAAAACTGGCGAATTGATATACATATATACATATATATATATATATATATATATATACACATTCATGTATATATATATTCTATTCATATTGAAAACCTAATCATTTATGAAGTTGGACTTCTACTATCCATACTGGCAAAACAAACATACAGTTTTTAACCTTTTCTGAGTAACTTAGAAACTGCCACTGACCCATTTTTGCTCAGGCTAAGTTCTACAAGGTAGAATCTACAGGAAACAGCAACAACAAAAATATTCTAGCCCGAGGAGCAGAGGAATTTAAAAACTTGTTTTTTAAGCAAAAATAATTTATAGCTTTCTAATATATAATATTATTATGTGATTAGTGAATAACTTAAATTTTTTAATACACCAACACTTCATTTTAAAAATAATGAAGAATTTAAAAACTTTCAAGTGTAAGTAATATTTTCTTCAGAGATGCCCTCAATTCTTTAAACATTTTTACCAATATCAACATGACAGAAAGTCAGATCAACACAAATAATAAAATTCAACTGATCTCTTTACATTACAAGTTCATGGATCTCATTTAGGAAATATTTTTCTTTCCATGTTTGCCCTTAGAAATAGGTCACTACTTTATTTAGAAAACTTCTCTGAAACTCCTAATGTAATGACCTAAAGCTACCATTTGTAACATTAATCTCTAAGTAATCCAGTACATCATGTTTCTCCAAATTGAACTGATTTTTCATAATCACATAATTACTACATTGAATTTTAGATCATAAAACAGGAAAAATTTTCAGACAGCTTATATCAGACTTCTGCCTTCAAACAGATAAGATATAACAATATAGGCCAATGAGGCAGAATTTCAAAGGATATAAGAAAAAGTGTTTCCTATAGGTTATAATCAGCACCAGCGCAGCATCAGTTCCCTTCATGAAGGGTAATAATACGATTTATAAATTTACAAATGCACAGAATGCTTAAACCTCTGCTGAGTTCAAGTTTATAAACTCCCCAAAATTCATTTTTATCTATTTTCTGCTTATTACTACCTGGAAATGGTATTAAAGGGCTAAAACCAGCAATTGTAATCAAACTGTTGAGTTTTAAATTAACTCTATTTTGTACCTGTTAAATAATGAACTCGTGTTTGTCTTTTGGATCGTTTACTTGGAAGGATATTTCTGAAAGATTTTAAGAATGTAGTATTTCTCATCTGATTTATTTTTAATACGTGATCGAACTTTTCACTAAATTTCATTACAAAGAATTGTTTTCAATTAGTGTAACAGGCCAGCTTCAATTTTTTTGTTCCTTTTATATTTGCAAAAAAGTCTGAGTATTGTGGGGTGGAACAAGAAAGACTGCATTTACTTTTATGATTTACTTAATATATAAGATACTTCTCTTACATTGAATACTGTCTTTTTCTGGAACACACTTCTTTATTAATCAAAGCTTTCTTATTACGACCCTAATTCTTAAAACATCTTTAAAGGGATAAGTAATGATACAGAAATGTCCGGGCAGCACGCTGGTGAGCGAGAATAGCCGCCTGGGTTCTGCACATATATACGCTTAACGACCTTAAAAATAAAATAAAATAAAAGCAAAGCAGTGTCTCCCGAAACGGCTCAGTTTGCACTCCAGGGATAGGTCGCAGACAATGGTGGCTTCGTGCTGTGGCTGTGATAACCGGGTGTGCGACTCTAGAGCTCCGGGCATTAGGCGCCGCGGTGTGCAGAGCCCCGGAGCCCGCGCGCAACCCCGCCTGCGATCGCAGGGGCCGGAAGGCGCCCCGACTCGGCGCCGCGGCGATTCGAGTCGCCGCCCGCAGCACTGCGCGGGCCCAGGTCTCACGCCCCGGCCCGCCGCCTCCTTACCTGGGTGGAGGTAGCGGCGGCGGCAGCTGCGGACAGCGGATGGTGCTGAAGCAGGCGGCGGGAGTTCGAGCACCGCCCGCGCCTGGATCCGCCCCGCCCTTCCCGCCGCCGGCCCCGGCTCCCGGGCGAGTTCAGAGGGGCGGGGACGCGGGCTCCGCAAAACTGACTGCGCCCCGGGTTGGAGAGGACGGCTCTCCAAGTCCCGCCCCGAGCGCCACGTGACAGCCCCGCCGGCTGTTGATTGGCGACTGGGACGAGAGGCGGAAGCAGCGCCGGATCCCTGGAGACCTGGCGGAGGGGGAGGCGGTTGCCGGGCAACGGCGCGGTTGTGCGGGAGAACTGGTTCCCAGGCTTTGGGACCAGGCTTCAGAGGGTCTGCAATGAGGCTGAAATGGGGGAAAGCCCTGAACCAGCAATCTCGCCCCCTAACGTTCCGTACCGTGTCTGTACTTTCCAGGAAAATGAGTCAACTGTAGTCCTTCCTGGGGCTCTGAGTGAGGAGGTTGACCTAAGAGGCGCTTCTGCACTAGTCTTGCACCATCATCACCTGGAATGCTGGTGCTGAAGGCTGCCTCTCCTTCGCTTCTTACCCTGCGTCCTGCAAGGCTGAAGCAGCTCTGTGGGGAAGCTCCGTGGATGAGACTGTTTCTATTATTCAGGTTGCATTAGTCAATATCTGTTCTGAGAGTGTGCAAAACTGGAATACTCTCTGTCTGTGGAATCTGATTGAATGAAAATATAGGTAGTCCATCCTGTCATCGATGTGACATTCTTCACACTTCTGAAGTCTCCTCACTACGAACCGCCTTTATCCTACAAACTGCAGTAAACAGGCGTTCATATACTCGGAATACAGTATATTCCATGACGTTTATCAAGTTTTAATTATATTCCAGGCTCTCAGCAGTTTTAAATTAATGGTCTACCTTAACCAAGGAAATTCCCTGGACCTGATCCTACCTTCTTGTGCAGTGTGTGGTGAATTTTTCTCTTCCTTTATTCCAGTGTAGTCTCTGCGGAGGCTCTTCCGTATTGTAGCATTTGTTTTCTATTGTAAATTAAAAGCTACTTAAAAGTTGACTTGACATAGATGATAAACTTATTAAAAGGCACAATCAGTTCTTAAAACTCTGTTTCCATCATTTCCGCAGAGTCCTAATGAATAGCAGGTCTTCAACAAATGTTTGGTGAATAGATGAATAAATAAATTAGCACATAATCTACCAGCGGAAATGTAAGGACAACAGCAAAGTATAATTCAATGTTCTAAGTTCTAAAATAGGGTAATACAACACTATTATGAGATGAGCAGATGAGGGAGGGAAGGAAAATTTTTCCTCTTGGGTATTCAAGGAAACTTTCGAGGACAATGGTATTTGAACAGGAATATAATAAATAAATAGGATTTCACTTGATAGAAAAGGAAAAAAGAAATTTTATGCAGCAGGAGCAGCCTTTCTGAAAGCACAAAGTGGAGAAATGCACAATTGATTAGCTGACTTGTTTGACTTCTCTGGAGGAGATGAAGGTGGATATCCAAATATAGGAAGGTGGATAGAAATTGGTGAAATATTAAGCTAGAAAAATAAGAAAACCAATGTGGGAAGACACAGAATTCTGCGTTTGGATTAGACTTCAACCTCTAAGCCAATGGGAGCCACTGAAGTTGGTAAAATCAGGACTTTTACTTGAGGAAAGTCACCTTGGAATTGGAGGCACATCAGGGTGCAGAGACATGAAAAGCGTGACCAACTAGGAGAAAATTCCAAGTTCATAGAAAAAAAGATAGTGTCTGAATTAAGACAATGAAAATAAAAATGGTAAAGAAGGAAGATCACAAGAAATATCTTTGTGAAAAAATACTACAATTTTCATTTACAACTGGTACTTTCTAATTACAGAGCAGAATAGTCCGACATATCCCTAAAGAGAAAACCTCTTCAGTTAAGAAATACAACCAGGGCTAGAGCTGTGGCTCAGCGGTTAGGGTGCTTGCCTCACATGCACAGGGATGTGGGTTCAAACCTCAGCGCCATGTACACTACAAGGTGTTGGAGCAAGGAGAGCCAAATGAAAAACTAAATAAAAATTGATTCTCTCTCTCTCTCTCTTTCGCTGTCCCACTCTCTTTAAAAAAAAAAGAAAAAGAAAAAAGAACATATAATCAAATTAAAGAATCTAGTTGTGCAGTTACAATGTAAAGAGGAAGACCATATTGAGGCCCAAAATGTTATATAATTTGTCCAATATGTGGTGTGTGTGAGTGTGTGTGTGCATGTAGCAAAATTGATATCATAATCCCAGTCTTTCAGTAATTTTATTCCTTTACCATGATTTAGTTCATTAGTTTAACTAGGAGATTCACACAACTGCAACTTCAGGTAGCTATAGAAAAATTGTATAAACTAATAACTAAAGAAAAGACCTCGTCACTTTGATGTTCATCATTTTTTTCAACAAATATTTAATGTGAAGCTTTCATATCACAAGGAATAAAGTGTCAGTCATTCAGGCCAACAGTTTGAGGACAATGATTAATTCTTAACACTTGAAGTATGAGAAGTTCTTCATGATTACATTGAAAAGGAGAGTGATTAAGGGAACCAAATGATATTAATGAATTCATACTCAAGGCTAGGCTTGTTCTGTTAAGAGTAGTGTCTTCAAAAATGTGTTTGATGCAATTGAATGCGACAAATGCCTATTGAGGGGCTGGCTATTTTAAATTTTTAAAAATAGGAAAAACTCAAGATTAAATTTTAGGAGAACTTAATGAAAAAACTTTAGATTCGCCTAACTGAAATGTCCTCCCAATATTTTTAATGTAAAAGCGGTAAGAGAACAGAAACAAGTGTGAAAAAAAATCTTCTCAAATTGATGTACAATAATGCATAGAATGCTAAATACTTGAAAATTTACTATATTACAAAAACAATTTTAAAAACTGAATTTTATTAGAAGGAGAGAGTAAGAAAGAGAAAATCAATTTTATTTATTTTATCATCTATTTTTGTTTTTCCTACACTTAGTTATATATGTGATGTTGGGGTTCAAACCTGTGTCCTTGTGCATGCCAGACACTCCAATCTCTGAGCCACCACCACTCCAGCCCCTGAACTGTTTTTAATAGATACACAATATATATCCACAATATTGGCTACTAAGGCTAAATACATTAAATATATAAAAGTTAACATTTATGTTATTATAAAATATATTGAAGCTTATTACTCTTTGGTTTTTTTCTAAGATAAAGATGGAATGTGGAGTCTATGTTTTCTTCTAATAGTTCTGAAGTTTCTGCTCTAATTCCCAGGTCTTTCATCCACTTTGAGTTGACTTCTGTACAAGGTGGAACATAAGATTTAGTTTAGGTTCATGTGGATATCCAGTTTTTCCAGCAACATTTGTTTAAAAAGTTGTCTGTTCTCCAACATATGTTTCATGCTTTCTGTACTTTTGTCAAGTATCAGACGACTGTATCTTTGTGGGTTTGTCTCTGTATCTTCTATTCCATTCCACTGCTCTTCATGTCTGTTTCAATGTCAGTATCATACTCTTTTTGTTACTGTAGTTATGTAGTATACTTTGAGATCAGATATTGTGATGCCTGCAGCATCACTTTTCTTATTCAATATTGCTTGGGCTATTATGGGTCTTTTATTCTTCCAAATGATTTTTATGACTACAACTCACAAATTCTTATTTTTTCTTCATAATTTACTCTTATCTAATTATGGAAGTTACCTATATATATTGTAACTGTGTGATGGAATTACCATATAATACTGTACATTTCTTCCCAACTTTTTCAATGATGTCACATTTGTACTTGAAACTGGTGATTATGAGTGTATTTACAACTTGTAGCTCAGCAAATTCTATAAATCAGGGCATGACTTATGGTTTTATTGATTATCTACACCTAAATTTTAGTAAAGTAGCTACTAGCAAGAGGTACTATTTAAATTAATTAAAATTAAAAAAAGCTGGGTGCAGTGGCACATGCCTGAAAGCCCAGGAACTTGGAAAGCCCTGAAGGAGGATAGTAAGTTTGAGGTCAGCCTTAGAAACTTAGGGAGACCCTGTCTCAAAATGAAAAGTTTTTAAAAAGGTCTGGGGATGTGACTCAGCACTAGAATGGTCTTGGGTTCAATCCTCAGTACCAGGACCAGGGGCCATAGGTAGGGTAGAAAGAAAAAAAAATAGGATTAAAAATTCAGCTCCTCAGTCAAAGTAATCATTTCAAGTAATAAACAGTTATATATGTGGCTAAGCGGTTACTATATTAAACAACAGATAAAGAACATTTTCAGTATTGCTAGAATTTTATTTTTAAGTTCTGGTTAATTCAGAAGTCAGAAAATTTTCTCCCTAAATAGATAGATAGTAAATATTTTAGGTTTTGCAAACCATATGGTCCATATCATAATTATTCAGCACTGTTCTGACAAACAGTGTATTACTATGAAAGCTGTCATAGACAACGTATAAATGAATGAGTGTGGCTGTGTCCCCAAAACCTTTTACAAAAGTGTGTCAAGCTGCATTTAACCTATGCGCTATACTTTGCCAGTCTCTTGTATGAATTTTAATAAAATGGTGGAGAAAATATTAATGCAATTCAAATTAAAAGTATGTTACCTATAAAAGCAGAAAAAATTGAGGAATTATTTCTCTAATATCCCCAAACTATTATTCAATTCTGCAAAGAATTTGCTAACTGAACAAGTGAAGCATCTATATATGCCTTCATTATTTCACTTTTGTCTTACTCATTAATATAAACAAAAGTATCAGTCAACATCATGTCACCATTTTACTCATTTGTCATCTGCAACCATAAGTTGTCTGTCTACAAGATTTTGGCAAAAGTTAATGAAAATAATATTTGAAAATCAATGAGCTATATGGAATATAAAACAAAAATTGCAGTGCATACTGTATTTTCATATATAAATTGTGCCAACGATCTTTATATAAAAAAAATATTACCTTGTTTACACACATGCATGTTAATTTTTCAGAGAGCAGACTGATAAATATTTACTAGTGTATCATTGGGAAGTAATTAAATTTATCTCAAAATACAACAAAAGAGTGCATTATGAATCTTGGTGTTTTAAAACCAATTATGGATCCACTTCCTATCCATTTATCAGAGTATCTGTCTGTCTGCCTATTACAGCCTTGAAAATGTTCCACTTATCTGCAGATGTGGGGAGCAAATAGGACAGATAGCTTTAGCTGCTGTGCTCAGAATCCACCACCATCATATTTGTGACAGTTCTACTTCAATGTGTGTAAATTTTATCTTGATCATTATTTTGACCATTATTTTTTGACCTTGGAAAATAACTAATTTTCCACAGCTAATATTCAAATATCTCTAAGGCACACAATAAAGGAAAATTAAAGGAATACACTTTTTAAAGAAAAAGGAAAAAACATGGAAAATCCTATTCAAACATGCATTTATATTGAATATTGAAAGTTAATTAAGACAATGACAAAGTTAGTTCTTGTTTACTTGGACAGCCACCAGAGTTTATGCCCTTAATTTTACTCTATTCATGGTAATAATATATTTTCAGTTTATCACATCTCAAATATACATTTATTTATTTTGCACGGTATACCCCAAGGAATCTGCAACCAGACCTCACTCAACCATTGAGCATGCCCCTCTGGCACTGGTCCTGGAAGGCATTCAAGATAGCTCCAAGGATACTTCACCCAGATCCCGTCCTGCTGCCAAGCATGACAAGGACTTTTGCTCTGGCTCCAGTAGGCTTGTAGGACATCATGAGGACCTAGTGCCAGGACAATGCCTGGCTGTTGTACATACCACCAATTCCAAATATATTGGGCCTGTCCCTGCCACCAAGAACTTCAGGTCCCTGCATGGCCCCTAGGCTGATCCACTTTGGCCAGTCCTGTGTCTCCAGAACCCAACAACACACCCCTACTGCACTGCTTCACAAACCCCCCAGGCTGCTCAGAAACCCCACTAGGTTCCAAATCCAAGACCTGGAATCTAGAATCAAAAGGTACAACAAAATGTGGCTCCTCACAGAAGCAGCTTTCTGGTAGAAGGCAGTCATCAGAGAGGTTGTGTCTGACTCAACTTTTTGACCTGCAAGAAAGAAGTACCTGAAGACTTACCTTGGTTCCACACAGGGTACTTCAATGCAAAGATCCAGGAGAAGCTTTTCAAAGATGAGGAATCAAGCTAAGAAAGGTTCACCTCAAATCCACAACTGCCCTATCTAGGAGCCCATGGACAGGAAGCAAGATGAAGACCTAAACAGCTTATCAATGATCTAATAACTAAAAGAAGATTTAATGAAGCGACTGAGAAAACTCAAGTTATGATCTCTATTATCAAAAAAAATATATAGACATACTGAAAAAGGAAGTAACAGAACTAAAATCTTCAGTCTATCATATCAAAGGAATAACGAAAGATTTAATAATAAATTAACTTCTATAGAAAACAGAAACTCAACTCTTGAAGAAAGATCTTCCAACAATGTAGACTGAGTAAGCTTGAGCATGGATGACAAAAAAAAAAAATCATAGAACATAAGCAGAATTTTAAAAATGTCTGGGATGAAATCAGAAGAAACAATATAAGAGTAATTGGGATACAGGAAGAAATAAAAAAAGAATGGTATAAACAATATTCTCAATGAAATACTTAAAGAAAACATTTTCTGTATTAGAACAGAGTCAGAAATGCTCATCTAGGAAGCATACATGACCTGAAATAGGCCTAATCAAATGAGAAGCTCACCAAGACACATAATATTCAAAATGTGTAACAGGGAAATTGAGGAAAGAATATTAAAAACTGCAAGAGAGAAACACCAAATCACATTCAGAGGTAAACCAACAAAGATTAAATCAGACTTCTCAGCTCAAACTCTAGATGCAAGAAGATCCTGGAAGGAGATCTTTCAATGTTTGAATGACCACAACATACAGGTGAGAATACTATACCCAGCAAAACACAGCTTCAAATTTGATATGTAAATAAGAATATTTTACAATAAGAGCAAATTGGCAGCATTCATGAATACAAAACCAGCATTAAAAAGAATCCTCAAAGATATGCTCCAGATAGAACAACAAGCAAAGAATTCTCAAAACCCACAGAGGAAATTGAATAAAAGTGCACACCATCAATAAACAACCAAAACAGCTCAGAACTCACCAATAAAACACAATGACTATAAACCACAACCACACAATTATCCTAACAATGAATGTCTCAATGCACTGATCAAATGACACAGATTAAGAGATTGGATAAAAAAAAAATCCAACAATATGCTGCTTACAGGAGACCCACCTTATAGCAAATGACACCCACAGATTGAGGGTAAAATGATGAGAAAAAATCTACCATACATACAGCCCAAGAAAGCAAGCTGGTGTTGCAATTCTTATATCCAACAAAGTAGATTTCAAACATAAACTAATCAGAAGAGATTTAAAAAGGCCATTACATCCTAGTAAAGAGAAAAATTCAACAGTATAACAATAGTAAATTATACTCCCCAAACACCAATGCTCCCAACTATGTGGGTAAATTACTCTGTGACATAAAACCATTTGTCAACCTCAATGCAGTAACACTGGGAAACTTTTATACTCCTCTATTAACAACAGACAGATTGTCAAAGCAAAATAATAATAATAATAATAATAATAATAATAATAATAAAAAAGAGATCTCCATCTGAAACAACTTCATAAATCAAATTAAATTAATAGACATTTATAGGATATTTTACCCCACATTGACTGAATATACATTCTTAGCAGCACACAAATCCTTCTCTAAAATAGATCATATTCTAGTTGACAAAGAAAATCTCAGTAAATATAAAAAAGTAGATTTTATTCCATGTATCCTATTAGACCCTAGCAACTAACAGCAAATGTTATAACAGAAAGCACACATATAATGGAGATTGAATAATACCCTGTTAAATGAAAAATGGTTCCAGGAGGCATGAGTGGAAATGAAGAAGTTCTTGGAATTAAATGAGAATGATAACACATCATATTGAAACCTTTGTGAAAGCATGAAAGCATTCTTCTTTTTTGAGAGAGAGAGAGAAAGAGAGAATCAATAATCAATTGTTAGTTTTTCATGTGGCTTTTTTTGTTTCAATATCATTGTGTATGTGGTGCTAGGGATCAAACTTGCATTCTTGTGCATGCCAGGCAAGTGCTGTAACTGCTGAGCCACTGCTCAAGCCCCATGAAAGCACTCTTAAGGGGAAAATTTATAGCACTGAGTGCCTACCTAAAAATTCAGGAGAGATCACAAGTAAATAAGCTTATGCTCTACCTCAAATTCCTACAAAAGAAAGAACAATCTAATCACAAAGCCAGCAAGAGACAGGAAATAATCAAGAGCAGAGCTGAAATCAATGAAATTGAGAACAAAAAACAATAAAAAGAATAGACAAAATAAAGAGGTATTTCTTTGAAAAAATAAATAAAATTGACATACCCCTAGCCAATCTCACTAAAAGAAGTAAGGAAATGAAGCAAATCAACAAAATCACCAATGAAAAAAGAGTGCTCAACACTGACCCCACAGAAATCCAATGAATTATCAGAACATATTTTGAAAACTATACTCCTCTAAATTAGATAATATGGAAGACATGCCAAATTTCTAGACACATACAACCCAAACAGATGCAGGATGATATTGAAATCCTAAACAATCCAATAACAGGCACTGAAATTCATATAGTAATTAAAAGCTTTCCAAAGAAGAAAAGCCCAGGACCTGACGGATTCTCTGTTGAGTTTTGCTACACCTATGTGGAGGAGCTAACATCTCTCCTTATTAAGCTATTAGATGAAATTGAAAAGGAAGGAACTCTCCCAAACACTTTTTATGAGGCAACTATAACTCTGATACCAAAACACAATAAAAAACATAAAAAAAACTACATACCAATATTCCTGATGAACACCTACACAAAAATCCTTAATATAAGTTCTAGCAAACTGCATTGAAAAACACATCAAGAAGATAATTAACCATGATCAAGTGGGCTTCATTCCAGGGATGTAAGGCTGGTTCAACATATGCAAATCAATAAATGTGATTCATCACTTAAACGGATTTAAGAACAAAAACCATATGATCATCTCTATTGATGCAGAAAAGGCCTTCAATAAAATCCAGCACCCATTTATGCTCAAAACTCTAGAGAAGATAGGGATAAAAGGTCCTTATCTTAACTATGTAAAGGCCATATATGACACACCCTCAGCTAGCATGAATACTAAATGGAGAAAAACTGAAAGCATTTCTGCTAAACTCAGAAACAAGATAAGGCTACCCATTCTCACCACTTTTATTCAATACAGTCCTCAAGATGCTAGCTGGAGCAATCAGGTAAGAAAAGGCAATCAAACAATATTAATAGGAAGAGAGGAAGTCAAACTATCCCTTTTTCCTCTTGACATGATCCTATATCTGGAAGTTCTAAAAAAAAGTCGCCAGAAAACTTCTTGAGCTTATAAACAGATTCAGCAAAGTGGCAGGCTATAAGATCAGCACACATAAATCAATACCTGTCCTATACACTAACACTAATAGGGCAGTGAAGAAATCAGAATAGCAGTCCCATTCACAATATCCTCAAAAATAATAAAATACTTAGGAATTAATCTAACAAGGGAAGTAAAAGACCTCTACAATGAAAATTATTGAACATTGAAGAAAGAAATTGAAGTAGATATGAAAAGATGTATAGGTGTTCCATGTTCTTGGTTAGGCAGAATTAATATAATTAAAATGCCATTCTGCCAAAAGTGTTATACACTTTCAATGCAATCCCCATCAAGATTCCAATGTCATTGTTCACAGATATAGAGAAAGCAATTCTCAAATTCATTTGGAACAATAAGAAACCTAGAATAGCCAAAACATTAATAAGCAAGATAGATGAAAGAGGTTCTTTCTTAATACCAGATCTAAAATTATACTATACAGATATAGTAACAAAATCATGGTACTGACATCAAAATAGGAGTGAAGACCGATGGAGTAGAATAGAAGACTTTGAGACAAATCTATAAAGGGAGTAAAAAAGTAACATGTAGGAGAGAGAACCTATTCAACAAATGGTGCTTGACAAACTGGACAGCCATTTTCAGGAAGCTGAAATTTAGAACCTTATGTCTCAACTTGCACAAAAATCAAATCAAAATGTATCCAGGAACCAGGAATTAAACCAGCTACTATACAACTGCTAGTAGAAAAATTAGGAGCAATTCTCCAGCTATGGGAATAGGCAATGACTTTCTCAACAAGACTCCCAAAGTGAAACAATTAAAGTTGAGAAGCAATGAGTGGGATGCCTTTAAACTAAAAAGTTTCCTCAGCCAAGGAATTGGTCAAAACTGTCAAGAGAGAACCTACAGAATGGGAGATAATCATGGCCTGTGATTTATCCAATGGGTCACTAGTATCTAAAATTTACAAAGACCTCAAAAAGCTTAATATCAAAAACACAAACAATCCAATCAATACATGTGCCAAAGAGCTAAACAGAAACTCTCAACTGAGGAAATTGAGAAACCAATGAATGTATGAGAACATGTTTTAAATCACTAGTAATTAGAGAAATGCAAATCAAAATTATATTAATTACATTAATTACAAAATTACATTAATATTTCATCCCACTCAAGTCAGATTGGCAAAGATGAATAATATAAGCAATAACAGATGCTGGAGGGGTTGCAGGAGATATAAACACTAGAACACTGTTGGTGGAACTGCATATTGGTACAACCACTCTGGAAAGCAGTGTGGAAACTCCTCAAAAAATTAGAGTTGGATCCACCATTCACCCCAGCTATCCATCTTCCGGGTATTTCCCCAGAGGAGTTAGAATCAGCACATTACAGCAGCACAGTAAAATCTATGTTTATAGCAGCTTCATTTACAATGGCTAAATTATGGAATCACCCCATATGCCCCTCACTGGGTGAACTTTACACACACACACACGCACAATGGAGTTCTAATAAGCAAATAAAAACAATGAAATTGCAGCCTTTGAAGGTAAATGGTTGGCAAAGGAAGAAGCCATGCTGAGCGAAGTTAGCCAAACCAAACTGAGGGACTCAAGGATCAAATATTTTCCCTCATTTGTGGAAGATAGAGCAAAACTCAGGCTTGAGTGAAAGGTTGTGAAACTCATGTACTAGACCTAGTAAAGGCCTAGCAATACATAATCTAGGGGAACCATAAATATGTAGTGGGCAGCGGGGAGGGGAGAGCTGGAGGTAGGGGAGAGGGAGGGAGGATAGGGATGTCTCTAGGGATACAATCAACAATGTAACCTACACTTTAACTCTCCCCCCAGAGGCCAAATAATACTTATGCAGTCATTTAATTCTGGAAAATTCACAATCATAAATATAAATATATGGACATTTATAGCTGTTGTAAGGGGAATATAGAAGAGTCTGGGGTATGGGCAATGTGGGGGTGACTCTGGATTTGTATCAAATGCATATCATATTATTACTTTATATGCATTTATGATTGTACAACATCTCAATTACTTAATAAAAAAGTAATTGCCCCCAAAATAATAATAATTTTCCTCTCTCTCTCTCTGTTTTACTAGGGACTTAAATAAAATCTATTAAAATATTATAATTTAAAAACTATATGATATGTACTGATACAGTGCAGCAAATTAAGTCCAGGTAAGAGGATAGTTCAGATTTCTGGTTTTAGAAAAATGTGTCTTAGGTTGTTTTGCTATGAAAACAAGGCAAGATATTGTTGCTATGAATGGGAGTCTCCTGTGGAGCAATTTGTTGAAAACATTTCAGAAGACTCTGAGTCCCTAAAATAAGGCTTTTTGTTTTGTTTTCCTTCAACGTTAACTGTTGGCACTTATTTTTATTTCAGTATTTAAATCTTTTATTGATACTAGGTTAAAGGACAGTTAATTGCTCAACTGCTTTTAAAAGCTTTAGATCATAAACAATTATGAATAAAAACTTTGCCTTCATAAAATCTTGTTCGGAGTGTGGCCAAGTTCTCTTTGGCTACGCTCCTTGAGAGCAGTTAGAAAACTAAACCACAGAGGGTTTCTTCTGTGTACTGTATTCCCAATTCATAGAAATCTTGCCAAAGAAGAAAGAAAAAAACTAAAGGAAAGAAAAACAAAAATCCTTGAATATATAATATTCAACATATAATACATAATGATGAAAGCAATATGTCCTATTGTGATTCTCTCAATGACAAAATGATAAATAGATAGATTTTATGATCTAAAAAGTTTTTCAAGGAGTACAACAATTTAAAAGTTAATTATAAAAGTCATTTTTTTTGCATATTGCTTGTCTACACTAGCTAGCTTCTAGTTCTTAAGTCACCCTAATTCCACTGTTTTTATTCTTCATGGTAGTTGTTGTTTGTCTTACTGTTTGAAAGAAAAATAAGAAACTGATCCAAATTATCTTCTGAAGAAATTAAAATTAAAATTCAATGTTTTTTCTGAAAAGGAGAGTGTGGTCTAAATAAATAAATAAGCAAGCCATTCAATAAATATCTAATATTATTCACTCATGTAAATCTTTTCTTAAATGAATATTAAAAATTAATTTTCATTGATAAATTAATACTTAAAGATATAGTTATATATAGCTTTAAAAATCTTTGAATTGAATAATATTTTTAAGCTTGGAGGGTGATCATGAGACAACATCCTTAGGGATTAATTTATTTGTATTTCTCTAACTCTTTAACTGCTAGAGCATTTTAGTGTAATTGCTTTTGTTTTACAAAGGGATTATTCTCTCTAGTTCATGAAAATTATGGTTAAATTTTGAGTGATTTCTTGTTCAACCAATATACCATTTTCCTAGTTATAATTCTTTTATGCCTATACAAGGGAATCAGGCAGATATTATAAGCAGTTCAAAGGAAAACCTCATAAATTTATATAGCATTTGAAGGAATATTAGGATGAATTTCAAATGCAGGCATAACTGTCTTTTGGGGAGAGATGAAGAAGTCAGTTACATCTTTACCATACAAGAATTTACATATTCATCAGTTAACTAAGGCTGAGAAATGAAATTGATCAAATTATGTTTTGTGCATGTCTGAGATGTCATAATGAATCCCACAATTACGTATAATTATAATACACCAAATTAATTATTAATAAATAATGGTAATTAAAATAAATTACAAAGTGGAATGCAGTCACAGACAATAGACAGGCTAGAATCAGCCAGCCAGATCTGTGCACTATAATTGCCTACAATTCCACTGCCTTTCCAACAGGTTGTGGTAGTGGTATTTGGGGAGCTAGCCTCTGACAAACCTCGCTCATTGAGGTGGGTGGCAAATATATAGACTTTAAATTTAATTAAATATGTTTACTGCTAGCTACCCTGGTTCACTGGGGGGAAATGATAATCTCAGGATATAAATGGACTAAAATAGCATTGGAAGCATAGCTTTTTAAATTAGCATATTGCCATGATCGTAAACTAGAACCACCTAATAATTATATCAAGATTAAGAGATTTTTAACCTATTTATTCACTACTGATATTTCAAAATTTTATTGTCCAACTTAAAGTGGTTCCTAGCTAAGATTGTTTTTTAGTACCAGGGATTGAACCCAGGTGTGTTTAACTGCTGGCCTACATTCCCAGTCCCATTTATATTTTGTTTTGAGGCCTCCCTAAGCTGCTGAGGCTGACTTTGAACTGGCTATCCTTCGTTCTCAGCCTCCTGAGTCACTGGGATTATAGTCTTGGGCAACCACACCTGGGTCCTAGCTCAGATCTTTTTGGGGGAGAAAGAGTCAGGGAGCAGGGAGGAAAGTATTTTGATTACTTTTTAATGACAAAAGTAGGAAACTCTTAATGATTAAAAAATCATGACTCTTTGGTTAAGGCATGCAGTTTTAAAAATAAAGATTATGATGTAATCTGAAATAATGTGTATATCATCTTAGCAAGCCAATCCTAATTTTTCAGATGAATTTTGAGTAACAATTTTGAGTTGCCACTAGATGACACTCTTGCCTCCTTAGTAGAGTTAACATAGCAGTTGATTTTTTTTTTTGTTGGATGGTTGTGAAGGAAATGGAAGTTCTGTTGGGGCAGACTTGATTTCCAGTGCCTTTATTTAATCCTATTTGCTTGTTCATAAAGTTTCACTCAGATCAACAATCAATTACAACTTATTTTTGCAACCCTGAAATTATATGGTGATATCACCGCTATGATTCTACCTTGTTATACGGAGCCAAATCAACAAAACACATGCATAAATCTTGTTCTCTTCTAGGGAGCATCTTGCTATATCTGTAAAGCAATCGGTAGTCTTGTCACTGCTAGAGCTTACCTGCCAGTTCTCCTCTCATTGTTTGCATGAAACCGTGGGATACTGCTCCTTCTGTGGAAGCAGCAACAAAATGGAGTAGCCACAGTTCATTGGACATTTGTATCCCTTCCTACTCCGTGCCAGCACTACCTAATGGTGAAGGGTACATCAAACTTTCTCAAGGTCTGCTATAGCAAGGTAACTCTAATGCAGGAGAGAAGTAATTTCAAATTGCATGTTAAATAGGCCTTTCATTGCCTTCTCAAAGCAAAAAAACCCAGAGTACCTAACATTTTGTAGATTTAGGGTTTTGCTTCATGGGTACTCTGAAGTTCTAATCTTGATACTTCTTTCTCACTAATGCCTTCTTCACACAATTACCTCCTTCCTCTCTATTCTGCCACTAGATTATTTAGCCACTATCTAGGGAGTCCCCTTACCCACGGTCTCCTAGTAGCGTATATGTTGGCATGCCCTTCAGGTAAACAAATGGGTCATAGAGAAAACTAACACAGGTGCACAACGTGCATATTTGGAACATACATGCACATCTCTGAAGACAAATAACTATTAGCAGAGTGATAAAAGTGAAAAATAGAGACTTAAAAATGCTCAGGCCATTTCTGGCCAACATATATATTGTGTTTAGTTTACAGGTTTATATGATTTATTTTAAAATGAGCCAACATTTAAATATCAGGTGATTTCACTGTAGAACTTCATGATTCCTGCTTTTCTACATAAATCAGAACTATGAGCAATGGAGGGCCCCTATTCCAATGACATCAATCAACTGGAGCTGTGTAGTCATTGACCCTTAAGATGAAGAAATTACCTACTTTCCAGCCACTATTCCTTCCTGTATTTTTATGCCCCACCACCTTAACCTGTTCAAAGTATTTGCTTGGCCACTTTAGGCATTTGTTTGCAAACTCTGATCTAGTCCTGTGACTATCCCAATAGCTTTTTCTGCTAAAGCAAAAGCATAAGGCCACTGTTCAGCAATGTATTTCAGAAGATTCTTCACTTAGTTGTATGAACAACCTACTGATGTTGGAGTGGACATAAGAAAAGACGAGTTTTATCTTATGAGTACATAGCCATAATTTTGTGTGATCTTGGATCATTAATTGATTTTTTTGAAGGATCACTACTCTCATCTCCAGAGTGGCAGGTCATAGTTTTATTTATCTTTGAATTTGGAAATAGATGGACTTTTAAGAAACTGCCCCCAAAATAAAAGACTTCTTGAGAAACATTCTAAAGAAGGAAAGTTCAAACCTCAGCCTTGACTTAACAATGTGTCATGTCCTACAAGATCAACACCCATAAATCAATAGCTTTCCTATGCACTAATAATAACAGGACAGATGAAGAAATCGAGAAATAAGTCTCATTCACAATATCTTCAAAAACAAGAAAATACTTAGGAATTAACCTTACAAGGGAAATCAAAGATCTCTACAACAAAAATTATCAGACATTGAGGAATGAAATCCAAGATGACCTAACAAGATGGAAAGATGTTCCATGCTCTTGCTTAGGCAGAATTATTATAATTAGAATGGCCATTCTGCCAAAAGCTCTACGTAGATTTAATGCAGTCCCGATCAAGATTCCAATGTCATTCTTTACAGACATAGAAAAAGCAATTCTCAAATTCATTTGGAACAATAAGAAACCTAGAATTGCCAAAACATTACTAAGCAAGAAAGATGAAACAGGCGGTTTTGCTATACCAGGTCTAAAACTATACTATAGAGCAGTAGTAACAAAACAGCATGGTACTGGTATCAAGATAGGATAATAGACCAATGGAATAGAATAGAAGACCCTGAAACAAACCCTCGAATCTTTAAACATCTGATTTTTGACAAAGGGGGGCAAAACATTACATGGAAGAGGGGCAGCCTTTTCAACAAATACTGCTGGAAAAACTGGACAGCCATTTGCAGAAAGTTGAAATTAGACCCATATCTTTCACCTTGCATGAGAATCAAATCAAAATGGATCAAGGAGCTAGGAATTAAACAAGCTACCTTGCAACTGATGGAAGACAAATTAGGTCCAACACTTCAGGATTTGAGAGTAGGCAAAGACTTTCTCAACATGTCTCCTAAAGTGAAGGAAGTAAAGTCAAAAATCAGTGAATGGGATGTCATAAAGTTAAAAAGTTTTTGCACTGCCAAGGAAATAATTAAAAGAGTCAAGAGATTTCCTACAAAATTGGAGAGAATCATGGACTGTGATTCCTCTGACAGGGGCTTCATATCCAGAATCTACAAAATCCTCAAAAATCAAAAACACTAATAGCCCAATTAATAAATGGGCCAAAGAGCTAAACAGAAACTTCTCAACAGAGGACATTGATCAAGCCAATGAATACATGAGAAAGTGCTCTAAATCACTAGTAATCAGAGAAATGCAAGTAAAAACTACATTAAGATTTTACTGCATGCCAGTCAGATTGGCAAAAATGAAGAAAATAAACAATAATAGATGCTGGAGGGGATGTGGAGAGATAAGCACAGTAACACACTGTTGGTGGAGCCGCAGACTCGTACAGCCCCTCTAGAAAGCAATGTGGAGAATCCTCAAAAAACTAGAACTCACTATATGATCCTGTTATTCCTCTCCTGGGTATTTTTCCAGGGGATTTAGAATCAGCACATTACAGTGACCCAGCAATATCTATGTTCATAGCAGCTCAATTTACAATAGCTAAATTATGGAACCAACCCAGATGCCCCTCACTGGATGAATGGATCCAAAAACTGTGGTACATATATACCATGGAGTTCTACTCAGCAATTAGAAACAATGATATTGCAGCCTTTGAAGGTAAATGGATGGCTATGGAAGAAATTATACTGAGTGAAATTGGCATAACCCAGAGAACCAAGGGTCTAATGTCTTCACTAATCTGTGGAAGCTGGAGCTAGATCCTGGCTATTGAGAAAGGAGGTCAATTCTCATGTTTTAACTCTGGAAAAGGTGCAGTGACACACTACCTAAGGCATTTGTACAGATGTATTGCGAAGGAGGAGGGGGAAGGATAAGTGTGAGTAATTGGGGGGCTTTTGGGGGTAAATCTAATTTTCAGAATTTATATATATATTATATTGTTTAGTTAGAAGCATGTTTGATTGTTCAACAAATAAATTTCTTATTAAAATAAAAAAACCCAAAGTGCCATGTCAATAAGGGGCAATGTCTGTAATAATGGATCTTTATGGCATATGAGTGTCTTTTGCACTCATGGAAGAATAATTTAAGGAAGAATAAAATCTAAGATGTGACTAATTGTTAACCCTGTTAGACTTGTGAAGTCCAATTGCTTTGTAATCCATGTACTACAAAGGGTAAAGCAATATCTTCATTTTGGGTTAAGCCTCAAAGCAGAAATCCATACAAAGGATGAGAACATATTAATAGAATCAGTCTTTGTCTCTGCACTACTGTTTTTGCATAAAGAGGCAGATTCATATCAACCTGGCACTAGCATGTTGTATCTCCAGTCTGGTGCTACCAAGGGGAGCAATTTCATTGACATATCTTCTTGCAACATTGCTTCTGGCTGTAGCAGTAAACATCATTGTTAGAAGCTGAAGCCAAAGGATGAGAAAAGGAGTACAGTAAAACCCAAGTAATCATTAAGATGACTACATTCAGTATTCACAAAGAGACTGTGCAAGACCATAATGTAGGCCTGCTGTATCTTGGCACCTCTCAGTAAAGCCATTTCTTCCTGCCAAGTGTTCAGAGGTGTAGGCGGGTTGTACTGAGTACAGTATATTGTTGGGTAGAAAAGCAAAAACAAAAGTGAAATTTAGGGATCTGCACTTCTCTTTATCTGAAATACCCTCACCAAAAACTTGTTGTCTATGCCTGTGGGTGTGCAGTTTTCTTTAGAACACAATCCTGCATGCTTTGAAATTTTATGACTCTTTATGCAAATTTAAGACTGATACCTCTTTGGCTTTGTGTGGTATTGAAGATTATAGCTATTGCTTTTGACATTTCCTCTGACATTAGAAAACTTCTCTGTGTATGGCAAAGTTTAGTCGTATCTCACATTTGAAAGAAGAGAAATATTGAAAAGGTTGTTTTGGCTTTAAGAAGTTTGAAATGAATAGTAATATTTAGAACTCATTGGCTTTTTTTTTCTCTTTTGAGGGGGTGTTGTAAGTCATAGAATATGGAATAAGTGCTTCTACAAAATGAACAACAGAAACTTCTATCCGTGTTGTTTGGCAAAGTAAGGGGAAAATTGGGAAGATATAATGTAGGTCACTAACAATAATTTTATGGTCTTTGAAGGTAAATGGATGGCAATGGAAGAAATTATATTGAGCAAAATTAGCCAAACCCAGATACTCAAGGGCCAAATATTTCCATTATTTGTGGAGGGTAGAGCAAAACTCAGGCTCGAGTGAAAGGTAGTCAAGCCATGTACTAGACTCATCAAAGTCAAAGCAACACATAATTTGGGGAAGCCATAGATTCGTGAGGTGGGGGGAGAGGGGAGGGAAGAGGTGGGAGGGAGGGATGGTAGGGAAGAATCAATAACATATCTTACTTTTTAATCACCCGAGAAGCCTAATAATACTTATGCAATCATTTAATTCTGGAAAATGCACAATTATATATATATATATATATATATATATATATATATATATATATGCACACACACATACACACATATGTATGACATTTAGATCTGTTAAAATAGTATATCAAAAAAGCAATGACAAGTGGAAAATGTTGCTGTTGTCTGAGAAACCCTTGGACATGATTGGTTGATGGATAAGCATTATTGTACACAAAAATTCTGGCTGTTGTCAGGAGTAAGTCTTCCCTTAGTCATCTTTTTGAATTAGCTTTTTGTCATCTTTTTGTATTAACCCAAAAAGAATAGAATACAATGTATTTCTTGTATTAATTTTCTTGAAACCATCTCTGGAACTCACTCAGGGATACATCCAGTTTCCACAGTAAAAATTGGTAGAAATTAACCTAGCTTCATAAAATTATAATATAATAAAATATGTAGCAGGAAAATCTACATAGAATAACCACTTGTTGATTTTGAAGATGTAATGAGATGCAAAGCATCTAAGAATAAGAGAAGCTCAAAACAATTTGGTTTCATCTCTGGTTTTCAAACAAACAGAAACACAAGTCTAATCTCATGTCATTTATTTCATATCATTAGAAAAGTTAAAAGTTCACTGACTCCCGTGTTGCACTCATGGGGCCCCCTCCAGCAGCACCTGTGCTAGGTACATCTCTGTGGATCTCCCTTTCCTACCTTTTCTTCTTTCCTTCATGCTCCCCATTCTCATTCTGAGAGTCTTGGTGCTGTGGAGATAAAGATGTTGGCATCCCTAACTTTCTGAAGCACATATTTTCTCAGACGAGAAAGTGATGTGAAGAAAAATGACAGCGTTTTTGAAGGTTTGCCCTTAATTAATATGGTAATCTGGCTTTCATTTGCCAGTTTTCCTGTTTCCTATGTTGTTGAAGCATGTAGCTCCTGGTGCAAGGTCTTCCTTTCTAATCCTGCTTCTGAAATCAGCGTGCTATGGACAACCTACAGTCAGGCCTACGGGTTCATCATCTTCACCTCTAACATTTTCATCTACTACACTTGGCTTCATTCCATGAGTCTTCGGGTCATCAGTGATAAATCTGGAACTGTGAAGTCTATGATGGTACCTTGCCACATGCATACAGACACATTTGTGTTTATAGTTCTCTTTGAGTGCATCTGCTTGCATATAGTTACGAGTGTGCATAAACAGAAATGTGAAAGCTCTGATCTGAGATCAGACCTTTCGCTTACTTGCAGAACATCTGTTCTTCATGCCCCAGTTCCCCATGGAAAGACATGACGAGAGTCAGAGGTTCCCGAAGGGGTGAGCATCCTAAGGAGGGAACTCAGAGCTTACATTGGAACCACTGGGGATGGGGCAGAAGAAGAAACTGGCTTGAACTTTTACTCTAGAATGTAAACAAATCCTCTCATGGGGAAGATGGAAAGCCTTTACTCTGGAATATAAGCAATTGACTCTGGGGAAGATAAGAAAGCTGTCCTTAGATGTTACTATGCATAAAATATGAGCAATTGTCTCTGGGGGAGGGGAGACTCTCTACTCTCTAACTTTGGAGTGTGTCAGTTTCCATTGTTCAGAAAAGATCCTGATAAAAGAGTAACCTGGAGAAATTGAGGGAAGATTTTCTAGCCAAAATCAATTCCTGTACAAACTCCATTCTGAGCATTCCATTTTTCAATCAGCTCATCCAGTTTTTTAGTTCTATAATTATTGGAGTACCCGGACTCCAATAATTCTTGTCTTCTTCAGCATGTTTAATTCACTATGGTGTTTGTTTTGTTTTTATTTTAGGATTAAAGAAACTATTGAAAACAACATCCCCTTCACTTTTCTTTTAACTCAGCCTAAATATAATGTCTCGTCATTATCATCAACTACCTATAAATATCTTTAATTGTATTGTTCTTCTCTCCATCCTGGAAATACCTCCACAACCTTCTCTTTGTCTGCACCCAAATGTTTGAATTTTGTTGGGAAAAATAAAATAATCACACAATTGAAATAACTGCTTTCACTTTAATTCCTGACTTTAATTTTTACCTAGAACTAAATTTAGTATTTCACCATAAGACTGTAAGCTTCCCTGGGATATAAACACTCCATATTTGTAATTATGGTAATTATTTCTTGGAACTTGATAGCTTCCTATCCACCTGCAGTAACACTGTAGTTACCCAGGCATGATGGTTAATTTTAGGTGTCAACTTGACTGGATTAAGAGATGCCTCAATAATTGGTACAGCGTTATTTTGGGAATATCGGAGAAGGTGTTTCTAGAGAAGATTGGACTGAGTGGGGAAGATCAGCTTGCAATGTTGACAAGCACCACACAATCGTCTGGGAGCCTGGGTACAGAGTAGAAAAGATCAAAGTGAGTTTTCTCTCCGTCATGGAGCTAGAACTTTTTCTCCTGCTCTTGGATACCAGGTTCTCTAGCTTTTAGATTTCTGAAGATATACCGGTGCCCCTACCGCCATTCTGGTTTCCCAGGTCTTTGGATTCAGACTGAGATTTATACTGTTTGGGCCTAAGACTTGGACTGAGCCATATTACTGGACTCCCCAATTCCACAGCTTGAAGACAAGTCTATCACTGGACTTAGTCTCTATAACTGCATGAGTTGGGTCCTTAATAAAGTCCTTCTCAGCTTATTTATCTATATCTATATCAATCTATCATCTATCTATCTATCTTTCATCTATTATCTATCTATTATCTATCATCTATCTATCCATCCATCCATTGCCTATTGGTTCTGTTTCTGTGGAAAAACCCTGATTAATAAACCATAACAAGGTTCCTGGGTGTAGACTGTTCCATTTTCAGGGAAACTAAAATTTGACTTTTCTACTGGCTCAATTCTGTTCGATCTGGTTGTCTAATATTACTTTATTTCTGGCTGGTTTTCTTGCATCAGTACTGTATTTGGCTGTAAGTTTAATTCTTGATTTTTTTTTTCTGTATCTCCTCTTTTAGGTAAACCATTGCTCTAATGATTTATAATAGGATCAGATGGCTTTGATCTTACAACCTTTTATATCCTTAAAAATTTTCAAAGACTCGAACAGCCTATATTTATATGGGTTGTGTTTATTGAATTTTATGGTTAGAAATTAAAATTGAGAATTAAAAATTTCATTTATCAATGTTAAAACATTAATAAACTTATTACACTTAAAATAGATGACATGTTCTATTAAAATAGCTATATTTGCCAAAATAAAACATATAGTAAGAAGAGCAAAAATATTTAACATTTTTGAAATATCTCTAGTGAATGTTTTAATAGAACATGGCTGTTAGATTCCAATATCTGCTTTGCATTTAATCTATTATGATATCACACATCATGAGCCATCTAGAACACATTGCTTTTTTAAACAAATAAAGAGTAAAATAATGCTGGATTATTTTTGTGTGGAAAATTTTATGTTTTGGAAATGATCTCAGGAACCCCAGTTTACATACTATTGATCTACTGTGTAGAATTATTCCCATCACCACTCTGAACCCAGCCCTTCTACCTGATTCCTAGACCGGTCCATTAAATTCCTTCCAACTACAAATAAAATGTCTCAAACACTTGGTACTCTGTGAACAGAATCAGATAGCAGTATATTCCTTAAGGTGGTTGCGCTGGTTTTCATAGAGGGCGACAGGTAGCAAAGTCAACACCCCAATCTTAGCCAGGATTAGGCGAAGAAGAGCAGTGGGAATAGGGAGGAAAGCAGACCGCAATGTAAGGGAAAATGAAAATACACAGGCCACAGACCTATACTTTCAAATTGCCAGGTGGCTTAAAAATGGAAGACCTGTTTGTGTGCATGTATGAATATGTAACCCTTATGGAGCTTGGGCCTACTAGGAAAACTGAGGCAGCGCAAAAAGCCCCCTTCAACACAAATCTTGTGATCAAGTCAGAATTCAAACATGTTGCTCAGAGTAACAGGAATGAGTTTACTGAATAGAAAGGAAAAGGGAAAGGGGACATTTTCAAGAGGTCCTCTTGGAGAGGAGACGGACAATGTGCCTCTCCTGCACTCTACTTTTTTTTTTTAAGAGAGAAGGACAGAGAGAGAGAGAGAGAGAGAGAGAGAGAGTTTTATTTAGTTTTTCAAGTGGCTTTCGCTGCTCCAAGACTTTGTTGCATATGTGGTGCTGGGGTTTGAACTCCTGTACTTGCACATGCTGGTCAAATTTACATAATTGTTTAGCCACCGATCCAGCCCCCCTGCACTCCTCTTTTATTGGGGATTCCACAGAAGTTTCCAGAGAGTCCTGGCCAGGTCCATCTCTTGAGTTTTGACTGACAGCGAGATGGCATTAGACTTTCTGGTCCTTACTGCCACGGCAACTCTAGGTCAACTTGACCCATGCCGACCTGTTCTAATTGGATTCTTAAATATGCATTCTCACAGATTTCAATTTTCTGTCTAGGAGGAATTATCCTTATCACCATGAGTTTCAGGATCTGGTCACAAAAGTCTCCTTCAGGGTGGCTTGGGTTCTTCCTAATAACATTATTTTGGATCTGTATTTCCTCTGCAGATAACGAGTAGTTTGCTGAGGAATGTGACACAGCCTGCCCACTTAGTCAGGAAAAACGGCAGGTAAATTGCTTTCTGGAGAAGAAAACATGTGGGGTCAGCATAGTGGGCCCATTTTATAGAATTGTTCTCTTAAACTGGAGTTCCACCATTTGCATCTGTCTGTCCCCTAACATAACAACATATCCTACTATTATGTATAATTATAATGCACCAAAAAAAATTTAAAAAGGAAGACCTGTGGAGGACTGTGCAAAGTATAACCCTACCTCTTCTCTGAGAGTATGAAGAAGTCTTTAAATGTAGCTACAAAGGTTAGTTGCATGGTTATAACAGACAAAGCACCATACTTCTAGATTTCTATCTCAAGGAGAATCTATATGCTTTGACTACGTACTATATGGTGGCTCCCCTAGCGACAAAATAATTGAACAAGGTAAACTGTCAAATCCAAGAATTGAGTGTGTGATAGTTCGTCTGCATTGTCAACTTTTACTGAGAGAAGCCGAGGATTGGGACTTCTGGGTGAGTCTATAGAGGTATTCGCAGAGATGATTGACATATGGGACAGCAAATCCAGCAGGGAGACCTCCTCTGAATGTGCGCAGTCATCCATAGAGTGGAGTCTGGATGAAAGAAAAGCAGAGGAAAAGGAAGCAGATGCCAGACAATATTTTTCTTTCTTTCTTTTTGATGGTGGGGATTAAACCCAGGAGTGCTTTACCATTGGACTATATTCCTAGTCCTTTTTATTTATAATTTTGAGACAGAGTCTTGCTGATGCTGACTTGGAACTTGTTACACACCTGCCTCAGCCTCTGAAGTTGCTGGGATTGCAGGTGTAGGACACCACCAAGTTCAGTTCTTGGGCAGGTATATATATTGCCTGTGTACTCACTCCAACTCCTTTGCTCTTTCCTGGAGCGATTTTCCAGGGAATTTCCAGGCCTTCAGGCAGACTGGGGCTGCTTCACTGGTCCCTCTGAGGCTCCAGATTTTTGGACTGAGCAGCTACTGCCTCCTCCAGCTCTCCACTATGCAGGCAGCTGTTATGGGACTATCCAACTTCTGATAGTGAAAGTCAACCCTGTAAATCCCCTTTTATAATCATGCATATACACATATACACAGTGACTCATGTTATGAGGCAAGTCTAAAGATGATGTGGTTGTTTTGGTAAAAAGAAATTGGGATCTTCAGATGTAGACCTGTGCTCAGTCCCGAGTTGCTACTGTCTGGAAGTGTGGTGGAAGAAACTTACAATAAAGAGTCACCGCAACAAGGTGAACCACTCCCCATAGTTATTGGCTTTTCATGGTTTGAATTCAGCAATGCTCATGACCTTGATCCTTGGAGTTCTCTAAAGTGTTGATTAACTCTACAAATATAGAACACATTGTGAAGATTTAGCTACTATAACAAAACCATGTAATGTTTTCAAGGCCTTAGAATTTCAATAAAGTTTTTGGTAAATAGAGGTGGTGGGGAAAGAAGGAGAGAGAGAAGGCAGGGGAGATATTTAAGCTATATTTTCAGTAATACTGTATTTTGTAAAGAATCTGTGCTTTAAGATTAATAATCCATTCCTGTGGTTAGGCTGACCTCTGGTGGGAATGTGCTTTTAACTCAATTATTTGAAAGCAGATACTATGAATGAGTTAGATCTTTCTTTAAGGTTTTTGTTTTTTTAAATTTTTCTATTAGGAATGAAATATTTTTCATGTACAATTTCTCCTTTGATATTAAACTTATGGAGGAAGATCTCTATAATTATGCTGAGATGTATACATTATCATGTTGTGGGTCTATGCCATGTAATAATAATGAGAAAAATATCACCCATTGGTGTCATTGGTACCCAAATTTTCTTGGTTATTAGTAGGGAGAATCTTCTTGAATGTGAGATTCATAACAAAGTGCAAATTTGAAATTGAGTCTCTAACCACGGGGCTTCTCATCTGGGTAGTTCTTGACTTTTCTCCCAGATTTCCATGTGCATTTCCCTTTTGCTTCCTTCTGATCTTTGATCCAATGTTACCTTGTCAAAGACACCTTCCTGATCACACTGTATTTTTTTTTTAAGGAGAGAGGGACAGTGAGAGAGAGAGAGAGAGAGAATTGAAATTATTTAGTTTATTTTTTCCATTGATTCATTGCTCTAAGGCTTTGTTGTGTACATGGGGCTGGGGTTTGAACTCACATACTCGCACATGCTAGGCAAGTACCATAACCACTGAGCCACTGCTCCAGCCCCATACTGCATTTAATAGCAAATATTTCCCTGATACTTTCTATTATTTTCATGTTGATTTAGTCCTCTTTAGAGCACTGTTATCCGTTTTTCTGTGTATGTCTGTCTGTTTATCTATCTTGGTATCTATTTCCAACTATTCTCATTAGAATATAGAGGTGGGGACTTCACTTGTATTATTCACTGTTATATCCATAGTATCTAGGACAGCATATCTAGTTAGGTACCAGTATGTGCACATATACGTTGAATGAATGAATGAATGTCAGCTTTTAATCAGCATTATATCAAGCCTCACACACAATACTAGAATCCTGGCAAAGAAAGTTTTAATTAAAAGAAGTCATACTGCAGACTGTCCTTTCATAATAAAGATCTATTTGCCTGATTTCACAAAGTACCAACACTGGTAAAGATGACATGTGTCAGTCTTTTAAGCCCAGTGAGTGGCAACGGTGGTTGTGAGGTCCGTGTAAGGCCCCAAAAGTAAGGGTTAACTTGTTAGAGTATTTCTCTTGAGTGGCCACACACTGCATATTAAGTTATAAGTTATGTTGGATAAGAGATCAGGAGGTCAGGGATTGAAAAGCTACATTAAGTTTCAAGTTGACTGAACTAAATCAACAAATAAAAACAGGAAAAGTGGAAGGAAGGGTAAGACAATTAGAAAGGCCAGGCTGCACATTAATTTGGACAAATCAGAAAAGCACTCATAGTGAGACCAGTTGCTTAGGGACTAACCAGCTATGTAAACATTCCCAGATTACTTACTGTTTCATAATAATGTTTCATAAATAAGTGACATAATCTATTATGAAGACATACATGTCACATTGTAAGCCCTTAGTGTAGCTCTGCTTTTTTTTTTTTCTTTTTTCTTTTTAAGCCTTTTTAAGCCTAAAAAATAGGCTTGCATTTAGGAGGGAATCATTGTCATACAATCAAGAATAAATGTATAATAACCGAGCAAGCCAAGGCTGATGCCATTCCATGGTTTCACTTCTCGGGTTCCCAATGATTCCATGTTTCCCCCTATTTAACCCCTATATTAATTGGACTTCTCATGGAAGTCGAAGGTTCCCCACTGGGTTGAATTCCCTATATTCCCTCCCTCCATCCTCCTTGGTATCCTTCCTAGCTCTGCTTTTCTTTTGTTGTTGTTGTTGTTGTTGTTGCATATAAATAGTCAAGGTACATTAAAATATCAAATATGATTGAGGTAATTCATGATGTCCGAAATTTGATTAAATACTAATCCATTCTATATGTGTCTCACTGTACCTTCTGTTTGAAATTTCCACGTTCAACTTAGTCATTCCCATTCTTTTCCGATATTATATACCACTAACACTATATCCCACTAACTTTTATGTAATAGCTTACATTTAGCCAGGTAATCAAAGACCAGCCTGGCAAGATATTATCACTCCACAACTATAGGGCACTACAAGATTCTTAGAATCTTCTTTCATTTATTAGTGGAATATAGTAGCAGATATGCTTCAAAATTTCAATATTTTATCATTTTCTTCTTCCTATGGAACTTCTTTTAAATGATTAAGGAATACATGTTTATGTTCTTTTCACTTATTCAAAATTAACTAGTGTTTTTTCCCTTCTTTATAATTCACAAGTTTTTTTTGTCATTTGGATCAAAGTTCCTTCATGAAAATGTTTGTAGTACTCATTATCAATGTGCTAATTATTTAGCTTTATATTCACAAAGAAAACTGCTTTGTAGTTGAATAACATTTATTTTTTATGCTGCTAATTATAGTAAATTAGAATTTATTTATAGCTAAGATGCTAGAACTGATTCTATCATCTAAGGTTATAAGCAATAAGTCTAGCATAATTTTATTTGGAGTCAAAACTACAGATTGATTTCAGACAATACTAATTCTCCATCATCAGCAACTCTAACAATCATTTCAGTTATTAATCTTGAACTTTTTTGAATCACTCAGAAATGAGGAGGGCTGGATGGATCAGTAATTTAGGTATTATAAGGTAAGAAAAACCCTAAGAATGGAACCTCCTACATTATTTCAGAGAACAAGAGATAATAATCATGGTTGACCTGAAATCTGGTATTAATTTAAATAACTTTTTGGAGTTATTTTAAGCAACAATTGTTAAAACTTATTTTGATAGACCAATTATTGATTACTTTGAATATCAGTTTAAATAGTAAATCTCATATTTTACTACAGGTATCCAAATGAGACAGAGTTTATTTTCATACTATTCATTAATTGCTTATATTACAGATATGGGGCAAGAAAATGCAATACTTTTCCTCCCCATAAGAGTCCAAGGCAATGTTCCTTTAACAAAGACGTGTTAACAAGAGGAAAGTATAATATTTACTTTGTGGAAGTGTTCAGTGACTTGGCAGGCTTTGAAAATGAAGATCCAAAGACTCAAGGTCTATTTTATGCTCAGATTCATTGCTTAGATTCAATGACGAATGGACTTCTACAAAAAAATGTGTTTGGAAGAAAAGAGTATAACCTAATGATAATATACTGAGAGGGAAACCCAAGAATGCTATCTGTTAGAATTCTTCTTAATCTCTCTGTGTAGCATTCCCTCCTCCACACTTAGATCTACTATCAGACAAGGTAGGTCAGAAAATTTCTTTATGGACCGATCTGACAAAGAAAGACAGGGAAAGTTTAGAACAATATCTCTAGTATTGCCTGGCTTTGGGGAATGTGATTCTCGTTAGTATAACTTGCCTTGGCAGAAGAGCAATTTTTACTTTCTATGGTCTGCCTTGGAGGAGAAAGATGAGCAGAAGAAAGAAGGGCAGGAGAGGTTCCAAGGGACTGGTTTATAAAACTCTTCCACTGATCTTCGGTTCAAAGTGCTCACTTTGCCAAGGACCCATTCTTTGGGTATCTTTTTCTGAGCTCCAACATTGATTTACATATATGTTGTTATGTCTCATAAACACATGTTACTTCAATCAATTGGAAAGTTCTTTAAGCACAAAGACGAAAACTCATCCTTTTGTGCATGTTAGTAACCAGGGCTCCGTATGCTGTTTTGTTCATAAAACTTGTAGCTTTTGTATTCATTGTTGTTGTTTCTATTTTTGTTTTATAAATCAATTTGAACAATAATTTCATTAAAAACACGTTAAAACTTGTTAACAGCCTAGAATATTATTAGGTGCATCCATATTGCCATTTAAAATATGTTTACCTCATATAGATTAGTAATGCCCTTGTTTTATATTCTAGAAATTTGTTATTATTTGTTTCAAAAAATATCTGTTGCTTAGATACAAACCTTACAGTAATCCGTGATACATGCTTTTAATATTGGAGACAGAATAAGAATTATTTTCCTTGTTTGGGCTGAAGCGGTGGCTCAGCGGTTTCGGCGCTTGCCTGGCAAGCTCGAGGACCTGGGTTCAAACCCCAGCACCATGTACACAGCTAAGTGTTGGAGCAATGAAGGCCATGTGAAAAACTAAATAAAGTTGTTTTTCTTTTTCTCTGTCTCTCTCACTGTCCCTCTCTCTTAAAAAAAAAAGAATTATTTTCCTTGTTAAACATATCTAAACATGACTTACCTATATGGAATTTTGGACTTTTAACTAAAAATATGCCCGAGAAGATCATAACAATTGATAGTCTTTGAAAAAGATAAAAATTATACTTAATTTTTTTCCCAATTTTTTAGTTTGACATAATTTCAGACTTTTGAGAAAGCTTCAAGAATAGCTACAGATCTTCCACATCCCTTCTATCCACATATCTCTATATGCTAACATTTGCCACAGTTGTTTTGCTTTATTGCTCTCTTCCATATTTCTCTCTCTCTCTCTCTCTCACACACACACATACATAATTTTCTCTTCACATAATTTTTTCTCTCTGTTGAAACAAAGTAGCAGACCTGATGTTCCTTTACTTCTAAATATTTCTATGAGTAGTTCCTAAGAACAGAGACATTATCTTATCCGACCAAATTACAATTATTCAAAGCAGGAAAGTGACATTAACATTATTACCTAATTTATAAATAATCAAAACTTTCAAATTTTGCCAGTTGTCCCAATTATGTTCTTTATAGTGAAAGAAATTCCTGGATGATATATTGCTCTCAGTTGTCTGTCTTTTTGGTCTGCTGTAGTCTGGAACATTCCTCAGGGTTTTTTGATTTGTTTTCGTAAACTTAGTAATTTTGAAGAATATAAGTCCATTATTTTGAAGAATCTTAAACTTGTGTATATGCAGCATTTCTATACAACTAGATTTGTTTCCTGCATTTTGGGCAGGAGTATCACAGGAGTTCCTTATGTTCCCCATCTGTCTCATCAAGAAGTGTGTAATATCAATTTGTCTGATTTCTAATGGTATAAATTTTGATCATTTCAAATTTTGAGTGTCTACCATTGATCCCATGCAAAGTTATGCTTTTCCCTTAGTAACTGACAAGTGTATTATGGAAGAAAATTTGAAACTAAGACATATAAGTATCCTGTTACTCATCAGACTTTCCTCCACTGGCTTTAACATCTGTTATTGATTATTTTGGAATCAAATATTATTACAATAGGTGCCAAATGGTGATTATCATATTTCATGACAGTTCTGCTTTAATCAGAAAAAAGATATATTCTATAATTGCTTTTTTCCTTTAATAGCTTAATTATTTTCTTAATGGATTTTTATATCCCCACTTCTTTTCCACTGCTAGTTTTATGTAAAAGTTCTCTAAAATACACATAGATCATTTGGTAAAATGCTACTGATTTTATAGTTCCTTTCCTTCTGATACAATAAGTAATTATTTGCATTAGTCATATTATCTTAGTAATTTTTAAAGTAATGACACTTAATTTCTTAAGAGTGTGGCTCTTTTACAGGGAACAGAACATTCTTAAGACAGATGAATGTTTTCTATTCATTGGCTTAGTGTTAAATTTCTTCATTCACCAAGTCTGGGTCAGTTTTTTGACAGTACTATAAAGTTAAAAATGAAAAGCAGAGACCATAAAAGATTTTTTAATCACAAATGGTGTTCAGTTTAATATCTCTTTTTCTTAACTATAGGGCACTATGTTGTTAGAATTGCATGATATAATTGGGGGGGCACTCCTGGGGATAAATGCAATATCCAGAATATATACACATTTTATATTATTTTGTTAAAATCTCGTAAGGTTGCTCAAAAATAAAATAAAATAAAAAAAGAATTGCATGATATAGCTATTTTAACTGATTTCTTTTATTTAACTATATGGCACTATGTGGTTAGCATTTCATGAAGCAACCATGAGCTTACCTTAAAATTCTGAATCATAGTTTGAAGAAAGTGTCACCTAAGTAGCAACACCACTGTTCAAAAATTTTTGAAAGTATCATTGGATAGTCAAAGGAATGACAACATTTAAATTTACCTGCCAAACCTTAGACTCTCCTTGTTTCAAGGGATTTTTCTCTTCATGTATATATAGTATGGGGATGTGAAGGGTGAAGATAATGTTTACCAATACACAAACATTATGTCTAAATTTAAACACACTTTTTCTTTGGATATTAAAATGTGATAATTGCTAAATTTTAGTGACCCAGTTTAAAGAAATGGAATAAATCTTCATCTTTAATATGAGATATAACTTTGTACAAAGAAAATTAGAAAATTATTTTGTGATAAAATGGGGAAAATCCTACCATGGTGCTGTAGTCTGCAGAGGCATTCATTGGTGGTTTACTAGTAATCAAATATAATATCCATCTTATTATTAACAGTTATCAAACAATGCCCACATGAATGCTTAATTATTTTCAGATCTATGGTTTTTGGATAACTTGTTATACTTTTCAATCTCTGCCATATTGTTACCATAAATGTATTCTTCATATTCACCCACTGAGATAATGGTATAAATTTTAGTATCTTATATATACATCTCATGGTTTTTCAGATTTAAACCACTCTTTTTTCCTTGTTACTTCTTTCTTTACTTGCAATGTTTGAGAAGATACATTTATAAAAAGAAAGATGCTAGCATTCTTTTTTTTTCCAAGATGAAGATATGAAACCCTGAACACATGACTTAAAAGTGGTAGTTAGGACTCTAGAGACCGCAATATCCCTGAGATGGCAGAGCCTTTCAGACTCCCACGTTTAAATGCCTAGCCACTCCAGGGGAGTTCAGATTGAAGTTGATATTAATAGAGTTTTTTTTTTTTTTATCAGTGATTGAACCCAGGGGCACTTAACCACTGAGCCGCATCTCCATCCCAGTTTGTTTATTTATTTTTATTTTGAGACAGGGTCTTGCTAAGATGCTTAGAGCCTTGCTAATTTGCTGAGGCTAACTTTGAACTTGCGATCCTTCTGCCTCAGACTCTGGAGCTGCTGGAATTAAAGGCATGTGCCACAGTCCCTGGCTTAAGTTGATATTAAGTTTTAGAAAATAAAAGTGATTTCTTTCATTACTGATTTTATAGACTGAGATAATCACTAAGCTCTAATAAAACATTTGAACTCAAGTAAAGCATCTACAATTTCTAGGTAACATTGTTCTTTTATACATAAACTAGAGGATGAATGATTGTGAAAATGAGGGATTATGTCTCTGATACTTCTAGGTGTCAGAGACATAGAAGCCACCCATTGTTCTCATTCACAGAGTAGATCTATGGAATAACTTCAGGATTTGAAACTCATGCAGCTATATCAATCACCTTCTTTCTCATACACTTGTGTCCCCCCATATACACAGGGACACACACACACACATATACACACACACACAATCACGTATCTCCCATTCTTCCATTTCAGGGTTCTTGGAGGATTGTATTATGTTCATGCAAAGGATATGGCACACAAAAGGTATTACAATAAATCATACTTATTATTTTCAACCTATATTACCTTTCATGCAGTCCTTTCCTCATAAGATTGTAGAGTTATTATGTAAATATAACCTCATCCCCCAAAGCCTAATCAAAATAACTTTACAATATATTTAGGTTTATCGACATGAAAAAGAATCAAATCTCAAATGCATGCAGTAAAAACACACCATCCAGCATCTCCAAAGATGCAAATGAATACAGAAATTTGAACATGCTTATCTTTGCTAAAGAAATGTATGAAGTGTGACTTAAGTGATATGATTAAATGGAGCTTTGAATTCTGGCTCCAAAGCCACACACACAAAATTATCCTTGTCATTTTATAATTCGCAGAAATGATATTAGTGTTGATACAGAGAAAGGATATCTAGTTCTTCTATATTAAATGAAGATCTCATTTGAATTGTAATTTAGCTATTGTGTTTCTAATGTCCTTGAAATAATTTATTATAGCAGAAATACACTTGAATTTGTGAAACTCTTCAAAACATTTTCCAGAATTATCCTTATGGTATCTAAACTGAAATGAACAACACTTAGAACTGCTTTATTGGCAGACAAAATTATGTCTCATTTGCTTTTGGTAATTGGGCCATATTTTTCAATAAATTTAACATGAAGTTTCTTAACTTTTCCCTGCATCCTTTCGTGCATACAGATTGGTATATTGTTAAAAAGCCTTGTTTGTATGCAGAACCTACACTACAATTCCTCTTGCATAAATCATTCTAGCTACTGTCTTTCACACTTCCATATTTATTGTCTGGAAAATCTGTGTGATTTCTTAAACATTTTTATGTGACTTTAAAAAATGCTTTCTGTACTTATTTATATGAGGGAACATATACAACATTATGTATATGAACATTTATAGATCATGGTAATATTTACCAATTTTTCTAATACAACAGTGTCAAGCACTCTGAAACAGATTTTTAAAAGATTTTCCCCTGCACATCTGGGCTAAAAGTCATTAAATTTGAAAGCATTTTTTGTTGAAATTACTAGTGTATAGACATACATTGACCTTTGACAACTCAGTGAGCCATAGTGCACATATTCCTAACACTACTATTTTTTTTAGAGTGCTGTCTCTGTTAATCGGTTTCATCTTGATTGGACTGTTGAATATAAAATTATGTGCTACCCTTTCCTCTGTCCTATAAGTTATTGTTTAGAGTTGTTATATGTACCATCCAAATCAAGCAGAAACGTTAAATCTTCTAAAAGACTGTGTGTAATTGTTATATATGGTTGACAAATCTGACTTTGAATTTCATTGCTAGTTAATTACATTTATTCAATGTGAGCAATGGAATCAGACTTTCTGGGTTTCTCTTTGAGGTTGTCCAAATTAGTTGCTTTGTCTCAGTTTTCTTATTTGCAACAAGTGAATACTGTGTTTATTTGGGGGTAAAAGATAGGTAATCCAGGCAAAGAACTTAGCAAATAAAATGATATATATTTATATATGGCAAGGAGGGAATTATAGTCAGATATATGCAGTGTATTAGAATAGCACATCAGTTAGATTTTCATTCATTGTACATGAAGGTTTCATTCACCTTGCTCTAGAGTAAGTGAATTCTTAGTGATCTTTTATTCTAAAGTTTTATTACAAACCTTATGAGGAACATTTAGCGGAAGTTGTTGGTATTTGCTGAAACTAGAAATACTGTTTTGGTGAGAGGATATTAGTTATAAAATCTTTTTCTCCCTCCAAAATGGGGTGGGGATGGAACAAATGAAGTTAGAAGATATTTTTGGGGTTAAATGTGTGTATAGTTCATGAAATAGAAAAATGAATGAAATTTATACTGAGGGATTGTGTTAATCAACTTTCCCTTACTATATCAAATACTTGAGACAAATAACTTTATGAAAAGGAAAGGTTTATTTGGGCTCTTACTTTTGGAGGTTTTAGTCCATGACCAGGTGGCCCTACTACTTTTGGGCCTATGACAAAGAAGCATGGTGGAGTCAAGTTTCTTACCTCATTATGGGAATGCAAAGAAGAGAAAGGGACCAAGATGTCTCATATCACCTTCTAGGTCACACTCCCAGTCACCTGAAGCACTCCCACAAAGACCTGCACCATAAAAGCTTCATCACCTTCCACTCCCAGTAGTACCAAGCTGGGGATCAAGCCTTTAACACATGGGCCTTTCTAGGACATTTCAGATTCAAATGACAGCAGGGTTCATGTAGCACAGGGGTTTTTTTGTTTGTTTATCTTAAAGTTACACAAATAAAATTGATTTGAGAGAATCTAATATGATTATAAATGTTTACTTCCTCAAGGACAATGCAAGAAATCTAGCATGTTCTTTAAATCAGCCTGGATGCAAAATATGTACTTTCTGATACTTTTAAGACCCTTCAGACTATCTACATGCTGGAGTGGTGTGGCTGCAAAATCATTGGATGCAGCTTAGATACTAACGGGGGAGCATTTTGGTAGCTAGAGCTGGGCACAAGCACAAAAGAGGAATAAAGTCACTATTGAGAGATTTGAATTAGATTAGGGTCAGCATTGTTCAGTGGAAGGAATGATGATTTCTGTGCCAGTTCTTACTTTGAAATTTAGTAGTCGCATAATGTTGGGGAAACACTTGTCATATTTGAATCTCAATCTGCAATATTAATAGTACTAATATCTTGCTGTTCTGATGTAAGTTTTTCAGAAATGAAAATTGTAAAGAGGCAGAGGAGTATGTTCAATAAAACTCACTGACCGAAGAGTAGCAGCGTATGATTTTGGAAGTAATGCTCATAAGAACAAATACAACTTTAGAACTCGCAAATTGGGGAGACGAGGATGTCACCCAGCAAGTGAGATGGTCTAACACATTGACTCTCAACTTTGGTTGTACTAGAAAGCTTAAAAAAATCATGACCAGAAATTCTGCTACATTTAGGTTGTGATGAGGTTCAGGTATAATTTTAAAAGTTCTGAGGTGAGTGTTGCGGGGACTGAGAGCCAGTGGTGTAGCTGAAGGTGCAAGAGGAGTGCGTTGCATTGCTATAATGTGGTTTTCATCAGACTTAGCAAAAAGGCCAGATTCTAAAAAGTTCCACCAAAAGACTTATCTTTAGCTACAATATTTATTTTATTAGCATATATCAGCGCATGAAGTAATGTGTCTAATTTGTATGAATGGACAGTGGTAACATGAAAGGATATCAGAGGTGCTACCTAAATTGTCAACTATTTATTTTGAAATCATATAAGGTTATCTTTTCCATTAGTTTTTTATAAATGCTTCTATTTATTTTCCAATTAGAAGTCTGCTTCCTAGATTTAGATGTATGAGACGTAGAGGACAATAAAAATTTTGATTTTTAAAAGCAATTGTGGAAAACTCGAGAAGAAACTAAAACCATTAATAAAAACCATGAGAATTTCAAAATTAACTTAGGAGTGAGTTTATGAACAGGGTGCAATGGAGGAAAGGGCTAAAAACCCCTCAACAGTCAAAATATATGACAAATCTAGAGTAAGTACCAATATGTTTTCACATCTGTCAGAAAATGTCTTCATAGAGGCAGATGTTGGAATACTTCTTTTCCCAGTTGGATATATAAGTTCTGTAATTAATGTGTATAAAGAGGAGTCAATGTTCTTGGTTAAAGAAATAAAGCGTTGCCTACAATGCCATTGTTCTTGATCATTGGACATTTATCTGAATCTAGTCTTTTTTTTTTTTCTTTTTGAGAGGGTGGGTGGAGGATTCAGTTTTATTTATTTTTTTTTTTCATCTGGCATTTGTTTTTCAGACACTTAGTTGTATAAGTAGTGCTGGGTTTTGAACCCAGGTCTTCACCCATGCCAGGCAAATGCTACAACCACTGAGCCACTACTCCAGACCCTGAGTCTAGTCTTTAACTCAATTAATTGAATACAAAATCCTGTTAGAGTAATCTTAAAGTTCCAGTACTTGACACATGTGGTTTTGGGGATATTTAAGAGAACATACCATAATATCAATCTTTACAGATCTCCTCCTTTGGTCTTATTCTGGGTTTCATTGTTATTCTAAGTTTCTCAATCTCTGTGATCTTAAATTGTAGTATATCAATAATGATCTAGCAGCTTCCATCTATCCTTATCTTTGATGCTTTATTTCAACTGAATTAGCTCTTAAACTTCATTTAAACTCTCAGTACTCTCACTTTTTTTTTAAAATCCTAGTCTATTGAAAGTGTCCTGGGGGGTCTTCTTCCTTTCTATTCTAGTTTAGATTCGAATGAACTGTTAAATGACTTTCCTTTCTCCCTAACCGCCTTACCTTCTTTTTCTTCCTCTCCATCTACCATAACCTCTACCAAAGCTCTGATCCCTGTGTTACTTCAGCTACCTATTTAATCCCCTCCTATTTTCAGATTACTAAGTAGTGCTAATGTAAGCACAATAATTTTAATTGATTTCTCTGTAAATTTGTATTCAGTCTTGGTTGGAACCCTATTGCTGACTTGGTGTTTCTTCCATATACCATGGTCTGCTCCCTTTCCTATTCACTATGGCTATGGCAGCTTTGGCAAGAACTTTATTCTTTCCTTAAGGGGATCTGTAGCCCTAAATTTGTTCTTTCTCAGCACTTCTCCTTCCTAGTGCCTAAAGAATACTGAGGTCATCAGCCCATATTTGGTCCACCTTTGTCCCACTGCTCTGTAGTTACTCACAGTTTTTTTTCTCCCCTCCCTCCCTTCACTCTCTTTCACAATTTTTTCTTATCTCAGATAATTAGTAATTTTTTTCCCTTTTCTCTACAGCTTATTCCCCTCCTCTGCTTTAGATGACATCTCCTCTTTCTACTCTAAGAAGTAGAAGATTTCTTTTTTTATTTTTAAGAGAGAGAGAATCAGTTTTATTTTTTTTTTCATGTGGTTTTTGTTTTTCTGACACTAATTGTGTATGTAGTGCTGGGGTTGGAACTCAGGTCCTCACACATGCCAGGCGAGTGCTCTAGCTGCTGAGCCACCACCTCAGCACAGAAGTAGGTGGTGGCTACATCTCTATATTCACCTCTAAAGCATTATCTTTATATTCATTATTATATTAATTTCTTTTATTTTTGTAAAATAAACTTCCCTTTACCCCACATACCCTCCAGCCACTGATCTACTACTTTCTTGATGGGCCGTGAGTTGTTTGTCCATACTCTTCCTACCCTCTTCTTCTTCATTACTTATTCTCCTTTGAATTTCTCTGCTCTTCCTTCTTTGACAATACTTTTGCTAATATTTTACCTGTGACCTTTGGATTGCCAATTGAAAGGCAATTTGTTAGTCCTCATCTTAATTTGAGTCCTCTGCAGTATCTAATTCAGTTTACTACTTTTTTTTTTTTTCTTGAAACTTTACTCTCTGGGACTTTCTCTGGGCTCTCTCCATTGCCCATGGTTATTTTTTACACTGGTTTTCATGACCTCCTCTTGTTCACAGTTATTCAGTGTTTGTGTGCTCTGATTTCTCACTTTCTGATGTTATTTTTTTCTCCTTTGACATTTTTCCTCAATGAATCAAATCATTAGTAATGTTGAAATGATACCTGGCTGAGACATAAATGCTCAATGGACCCATAGTCCCTCTATGCCTAGATGAAATCCCTTTAATCTATAATTTGGTTGTGTGAAGAAAGTTTTCCTTTCATTTCAGAAGTTTAAAATTTTAGTTAAAACCTCAATTTTGAGTACATAGTTGTTAAGAGCTTCCATATTCTAAAAAAGAAGTGTTCGTCATGTCTCCATAGGACTTGCTAGAAAGGGGTCTGGGCAATAGGTTGGAGATGAAGGATACATGTGGAATTACTTTGGAGGCAGAATCTTTGGACTTAATGGACAATTGGTTGATAAAAATGGAGATCAGAATCACTAAAGAGTTGTAGTTATAAAAAGAATCTACTTATTAAACAATGATTTTATTGATATGTGTTTATTGAATCTTGATGTAAAATTAATAATGTTTGCAATCTCAAGTGAGATAATGGCTTCCCACTTACAAGTAAGATAGATTACTTAAGCATCAACATTTTGACAATATTCACTTATAATAGTCCAAAAGAGAAATAATATGATTTTCATTATTAGATGGCAGAATATGATTTATATCTTTATTGTATTTCAAAAATCTTATAACTTTACGGGGACTGTTTAAAATATTTATGAATTGCATTGAATGTTGAAAGATACAACAATCTTTTTTCAGGCATGTGGTAATCCACCTGGAGATGGAAAGACAGTGCATTGAACTGATTAAGGTCATGGGTTCTGGAACATTTCCGTATGGGCATGAATATCACCTTTCTATTAGCTATGTCAGTTTGGACAAATGCTTAATACTCTGGTGCCTTCCTTTCTTCATCTGTAAAGGGGAAATAACAGTGTTTCCCTTCTCTTGTGAAAATTGTATGAGGTAGTACAAAGCCCTTAGAAGATTGCTTGATACAACCAATTGTACTTGGTTTGTGTTATTATTTAATATTACAGAATCATGATAGAATACTGTTGGAAAAGTCATGAACAGTTCTAATTTTCAGAATAAGAACATTATCTTGAAATAGGGTAAGAAATAGGAGGTAAATTGAGATGATACTAAAGCTGAGCTTATAAATTAATCTCCAAAATTTCTCACTTATCTTTATTGAACCCAATGTTTAAATGTTATGCTTTGCTACAATCACAGTTCATGGTTGTTGATTTCCAGAACAGTGATGCATTTCTGAATGATATGTTGAACACTTTCAACTTTTATTGACTACTTCCTTTCCCCTCCCACTAGAATGACTTTCTGTTCCCATTTAGCTGAAATGCATTTACAACATCCCTACTGGGACTGTATCTCCTCCATTACATGATGAATAGTTGTGTAAATGTTTCTGTGCCATTTTAATGAATATAATCTGCATTAATCCATGTATTGTATGAAAAATATTATTCTTTTTCATATCTTGTCTTCTCCATTAGACATCAACATTCCTCAAGGTTAGCAAACATATCCACTTTATTTTATTCTTCCAATTGCTTTTGGCATAGATTTCAATACTTTTGAGTGTGTTTTGCATGAAAAAGAAGCTTAAGATTCTTTGGGGACTGACTGACTGAAATAAGTACTCCAGTAGGAATCCTGAAAGAACTAGGTCAAAACCCCACAGAATTATATAATTTTTTTTTTTTTTTAGCTTGGAGGACCTTAGAGATCACATTTTCCAGATCCTTCATTTTACAAATTAGGAAACTGAGTCCAAGCATATCAGTGGCTGATCCAGAATCACAACGCTATCCTGGCAACTGACAAGCCCTGGTGCTCATTGAGAGGGATCTACCCACTTTTGGACTGATTCTTTTATTTTGCAGGTGACTTCTGCATATTGTGTATGGTGTGTGTGAGTGTGAGTGTGAGTGTGTGTGTGTGTACTTTACATACCTGTCAGATGACAAAAACATTTAACATAGAAGAAAAAAGATGATAACACACAAAAGGAGAGTTTTTTCTTTAATTAGTCTTCATTAACATAATTATTAAGAAAAACTGGTTAACAGAAAATTTTAGAGGATATAAAATCATCATAATAAAACTGTTTTCTGGAATAAATTTTTCCTGGACCCCACTTTAGGGATCATTATCTTGGATAAAGGGTCATTTCCTGGGGTTCTGAGACAATGTGTTATGGAATGTCTATTTAAGGTGTAGAGGAGGGAGAGACGTTTGCAAGAGGCTAATCTGAAAGTGAAAGGGGGCTGGTAGGTGCCTCTGGGGAGAGGGCGGCCCTGAAGCTGGGAAATAGGTTTCCAGCAGCACCAGCAGGTGGAAAGGGGGAGGGGTCTGCCCGCCGCGGAGTTTTGGGCGCCCAGTGAGCTCTCTCCGCTGGGAGGGGCGAGGCTGTCACTCGCTGGGGCGTTAGAAGCCCGGGATCAGCTTGGAGAACTTGGCCCTGCGCGCCGGCTGGTCACTCGCACTCCTCTGGGGACCTCAGAAGAAGGAGGACCTTTGGCCATGGGTGAGTGTGTGAACGGGTGCGGTCAAGTAGCCTAAAGGGTCCGGCGGGGTCCAGTGTTACAAAAAGTGAATGCTAGTGATCCTCAGATTGCATCCACTCCCCCACCCCCCGCACCCCACTCGACCCTCATCCGCTGCCAAAAAACGCTCTCTGGACTTTTTCAGGGGACGAAGAGGGGATGAGGTGGCCACTAGGGGCGGGGGCCGGTGCCGGTCAATTTGCAGTGGGCGCGGAAGGTAATTCCGCCAACTGCAGCCTGGGGGTTCGGTACAGGGTGTCCAGGACGTTCTCCGAGGAATAAAGACAGGGTTAGAAATAGCGGACGGATTCTAGGAAGATCGCTGTGCTCACTGATGTGTTCTTGTGCGGGTTGGGGAGCAAGTTGAGACGGGGCACAAGAGAGTAAAAACTTCCTAAAACTTGCAGCTCGTACAGGTTTGAGTAGAGGGAGGCGAGATTGGGGACAAGTTCCAGTCCCGGTGTGCAGGGAGTGCTCGTTTGCACAAAGCTTGGAAGCTGAAGGCGGCTTCACCCTCAACCAGATCTGGGTAAATAAACGTTCTGGTTAAGGACGTCCGGACCGGCGCAGGGCACTGGAGGGCAGAGCCTGACACCCTTCAGCTGCGCTCGTTTCTAGATGGAGTCCGCTTGTTTGGAGCTCTGCGGCGGCCGCTTGGAACAGTCCCAGGAAAGTTGGAGGGGTGGGCTGGAGGGGGGAACTGGGTGTCGGTCGACCCAAACCCGGCACGAGGAAGTGGTGACAAAAGTTCGGGGAAGAGCGAGGGAGAAGCCAAAGGGAGGAAATTACCCACTCCCCGGGGGCTTGGTTTGGTTTGCTCAGCATGTCACTAAAGTACTCGAGAAATACTGCATTTCCACGGTTACTGATTAGCGATCCACAGCAGTCGGGGTTTACTATTCAAACGCCAAAATACTCACTTCTTCCGGTCCAAGTCCATTGCCCACCCTCCCCCGCCTCTCCCTTGTCCTTTGTTGCAGGGATTTCTCCAGGAGTAAAGGGGCCTTTGGGACTGACGCGCTCCTGCTGAAATTCCTAAATTCCCACAGGCTCAAGGGTTAAGGGATGCTTTGACTACTAATCGGTAGAGTTTATAGACGCAGGCCAACTTCGAAGAAAGGAGAAAAGCGAAGGCTGAGGACATTTTTGCCTATGAATGTTAGCTGTGATCAAGACATTCATAGTCTCTTCTAGCTTGACCCTGGAAGAGCCTTAGAAAGACCCATTTTTAGGACCTTTGAATAAAACGGTGTTGGAAGTGATCTCCAGAATAGACCGTTTTTAAAGTTTTCTGAAAAGGAAATAATATTTCCAGGTTATAAGAGAAAAATAAAACACTTTCCTTCCCAAGTATGACAGAACTCTGCTTAAGGCGTGCTCTCTCTCTCTCTCTCTCTCTCTCTCTCATTTTTATTCAGCATATAAACGCTTGTTTGGGATAACAACATTATGGGGAGATTCTTATAAATGAAAAGCCAAAATATTGTAGCTCAATGTAACTATTATTTGACTATTAAAAGTACTGAGATGCTGTTTGGATCCAACATAATGAAGAATCTACAAAGAATGTACATTGAGAAGTTTAAACTTGAGGGGACTGGCTATCACAGAGTAAGTCGCTCACAATTTGGAAGTTAAGGATTTCTCTAACTTGCATTTCCAAACTATAATAAAAAAAAAACAATTGGTCCTGGATTTTGCTTCAATCTCCATGGATAAATTGCCCAGCCCAAATTATACATTGGTGTTGTGGGAAAAGGGTGGAGTAAGCAATTAGTTGTTATAATAATCTGGAGTTTGGCCTATAACTCTTTAAAACTTTGTATAATCTCACAAATACTCAACATTTGTTTATTCTTTCTTCAGCCTGGAACATATTACATTTTGCCTATCGTACTTGAGGTCACCAAAAACTCATGTAAGTGTCATGTACTTAGTGAGAGAAAGCAGGTGGAGGAGGATAGTGAGAAAGGAAAGGAAAGAGCAGATATACAGAGTTGAATAAGAAAAGCATTAGCCAGGACTAAGGACAGATTCTCAGAAAATCAGTGCAGAAACAAGTTAGGAAGAACCAGATGAGGGGCAAATGAGAGAAAGGAAGGAAATATGTCCAGAAACTAGAGAAACATTTGGTCATTAAGATCATATTTCTCTTCTCTTAACCTGCTTGTGGAAAATAGAACTTTGTTACTTGTACTGCTTTTATTTAATGGTAGTAGGGATAGTAGCAGCTCAAAGTTGGAGTCAGCATTGACAGGAAAAGAGGGAATAACAGTGTAGGAGAATGCTGGACTATGCCAGCAAACTGTATCCATTTTTTTCCTGTTATGTTGATGCTATGGAGTGGATATAGCTCGTTTGTCTAACATGAAGAAATCTCGCTAGCACTGTGGAAGAATGAGAGTAATTGGTTATTCAAACATTCTGAATAATTTATAGTCATATCTATAATGCACAAGGCAAATTCTCAACAAAAGTTATTTGCAAAGTAGGCAAATTGAGATTTTGGCATCTCTTACTTTTTCCTTTCTCTTTTCTCTCTTCAGTGATTCCCTTAGCTTGTGTAGGTGTGCAGAAGGGCTTTCCTTTAAATTCTCCTCTCTTGAGAGGATGCACAAAAATATTTCATATGAAAAATGAAGAGCTAATGGGGCTGGAGCGGTGGCTCGGTGGTGAAAGTGCTTGCCTGGTATGTGTGAAGATGTGGGTTCAAACCCCAGCAGTATGTACACAACTAAGTGTTAGAGAAGCAAAGGCCAGATGAAATAATAAATAATATTGATTCTCTTTCTCTCCTTCTCTCTCTCTTTCTTAAAAAAAAATGCAGAGCTAACCATGTGTTAATACTCTTCATAGTTCAGCTACAAGACTAACTTTAACCACCAAGCTCCTTAATTGTGGAATTTCAAACTCCAATGGAAAGATATATCAGTAATCTTTTAAATTTCTTTCCTAACCCTGTCATTTACTGCTCATCGTTATCACATTTATGTCATAAATGTTTACTTTGACACCATTAATTTTTGTTTTCTTTCTAAAATTATGTTAAATATTATTTAGTTTGACAGATATTATTGTACAAAGTTTCATGCAGGGAGTGGTATTGAACTTGATTTGGAGGGAAGAGAAGGATTTGGGAAGGTAAGAGGTATTCTGCATAGAGTAAGGGGTCTCTTCTCAAACCCAGAAGGAGGTAAGTTCTGGGAAGAAGTTAAACATGGAACTGGATCAAATGGGATGAAACTTGATTTGGAGAGTTTTCGAAAGCAATCAGAAGCTGGGCATGGTGGCACAGGCCTGTAATTCCAGCAGCTAGGGAGGCTGAAGCAGGAGGATTGCAAGTTCAAGACCAGCCTCAGCAATTTAGTGAGATCCTAAGCAACTTAGACCCTGTCTCAAATTTAAAAAAAAAGAAAGATAAAAAGCAATCAGAAGAATTTAGAGGATACACAATAGGAAAAAGTAGTCATAATAGAGGGTTCTCATAATGAAATTAGTGTTTAAATAAGATAAATTTAAGTATCTTTTAAAGAGCAAGAATTAATTGGAGAGGACAGACTAAGTTGTTCAAATAATCCTGGAATGATATGGTTTATGTGTAGGCCAACATGGTAGTAGTAGAAATGGAGACGATAAAATGAATGAGAAAGATGTCTTATGAAAAAAATCAATAATATTAGGCAATTAAACAAGGAGGATAATTAATAAGATATGTTTCCTGGAGATTTGAAATCTTGAAGATTGAGGGAATATTGAGTTTCCTTTTTTCATAGAATACTTGAAAGATAAACCAGATAGTTTATTTTCTGGGTGTTTTGGGCTGTCAATTGATTTTATTTTTTTGAAATCATTAAGAGGTATTTGCTAGATTTCTGAATACAAATGATTGGTAAGTTGTAAATACATAATGAAAATCTAAATTTAGTCAGGGCAGAAGAATAAGAAAGAAAAGATATGAATAGAGGGTTACCAACATTTAGTGAGAGATAAAGTCATATATTGAATTATCTGTTTGAAAGTTTGAGTATAGGAAATGCTGATTGAGAAAGGATAAGCCCTGTTTGGAGGAAGAATACCAGCTAATATATAATATTTTCTAACTGTCCCCAAATTAGAACAATGAAATGCAAAATCTTATATGACCAGTGTTAAGATCCAAGAGTCCATATATTTTAATAAGAGAAAATACAGAGGGAAATAGTTTGTAGTCATTAAGCTTCAGTAAAAATGAATTTGGTTAAGGATCTGTAAAATTGTTTACAAATTTAGATAAAAATAATGAGACACAGTATTGTCTTGAATTCTACTTTTATTTCCGGAAAAATATGACACCCCAGAAGCAATCATGAATAAGGTACAAAGAGCTAGCATTTGAAATAGGAGAGGCAGAAGATAATCCTATATGTTTTGGGGTGGGCCTTAAAATCTCTGAAACCTTGTTTTCTTTCATTTCTTTTTCGACGAGGGGCAGGGAGGGGAAGATTTCATAAATTTATAGAGAATAGATCTTGACTCAGTATTAGAGAAAAAACTTGGAATAAATAGAAGGTTGAACTATTTTCATTAAGAAAAATCAAGCTTTTTTTATATTCTAGACTACGAGGTAAGACTTTTTAAGGATCATTTGATCCCTAGTATATAACTTTCCCTATATGATTATAGTATTCTGATAACATTCTGAATGAAAGCAACATCTATTGCTGCATAACAACTATCCCCCAAACAAGTGGATTGTAACAATTTACTATTATCTCTCCTGGTTCCTGTGGGTTGGTTGACTGTTGAGCAATTTTCATTTGAAGTTTCATTCTGTTGCCATTGATGTTTGCTGGGGATTCAGCCATCTGAAGACTGGATTGAACTGGTCATTTAAAATAGCTCATATAAACCAGGGGTGGTGGTGCACGCCTGTGATCCTTTTGACTAGGGAAGATGAGACAGGATCTCCAAGTTTAAGGCCAGCCTGAGCAATTTAGTGAGGCCTTAAGCAACTTAGGGAGACTGTCTCAAAATAAAATGGAAAAAAAGGGGCTGGGGCATGTGGCTGATCAGTAAAGTTCCTCTTGGTTAAATACCTATTACAAAAAAACACAAAACAAAACATACACACACACACACAAACCTCACAAATATAGCTCCCTTTTGCTGAGAGTTCATCTGGGCCAATTTTTGGGTTTTTCATGAAATGATGACTGGGTTCCAAGAAGAAATATCTCAAGAATGAGCATCCCCAGAAACCCAAGCAGATGCTGTAAGGGTTCTTATGACTTAGTATCAGGGAAATGTCAGAATGTCATTTCTGCTGCATTCCGTTGGCCGCAAAAGTCATCAAGGAGCAATAAGACTCAAGTGTAGGGAGATTAAGCCGGTCCTCTTTATGTCAAGAACAGCATACTTACATGAGGAAAGTAGCAATTAACTGGTTAATCAAGTAATTGATCTAATTTCTAGAAGTAATTAATGAGTGTGCTTAACATTATATTTACAATAAAAAACTCAGTGTAAGTTTCATGAAATACATATGATAGATGACCGAATCTTTAATTAGAAATATGAAGAAATCTAGTCACACTAAAAATTCACAACAAAACATTTGAGTGTGGAAATTCATGCCTGGATGGAAATGTGTTGGCAGAATACTGGGATAAACTACTCAAAATAGTTTCAAATAAAAAAGCTAATATTTCTATTTTCATTTTAGTCTTAAGTTTCTAAGACATTGTAAATTACTGTTCTTTTTATTTGGAATTGCATTTCTGTCATAAATTGGAATATAGGTCAATTGTCAAAAATCTTGTATTAAATATTATTTTGTTCAGTAAACTAAATGCTTTGTAACGATCTGTTTAGGAGCTGGCTTTATTTTACAAGAATGTGCTAATTTTGCATAATACATTATTTCAGTTGGTATGGTGTCATTAGAGACTTAAATATACATATTTTTAGAAAAGATTAGTTAACTATGTAAAATTCAACTTCATAAAACTCATGTAAATCTCATTTTGTTATTTTTAACTGGCAAAGTTTAAAGCAGTCATTATGATTAGAAAAAAATATAGGTCCTTTCCAAGACAATTGAAAAACAAAATAAAAAAAATTAGGGTAAGTGATATGGGTTTAAATTCAAGGACAGAATTAATTTCAACCTAGAAATTTATAGGCCTTAAAAAATTAGATTCTTAACTGTGTTTCAACTTGTTTGACTTGAGGTCATTCTATTTTCAACTTTTAGAAAGGAGGTGAGGAAATGAGGATAGATGATGTGCAGCTATATATGTGTATTACTCACTGCCCACGATACAACAAGCCCCCGAACCCACATCTCAAGAAATGAAGACTGGTTATATAAACAATATGATCAGAATAATATACAAGGAATCCAGGGGGAAATATGAAAAGTGGTTAATACAAATTCATCTCCAGTTTGTTAATATATTCACTGTTTATTCTAAGGGACATATACATAAACTATAAATAACAAAATGAAAACCTTTGCTATTTCTATAAACCTTCATTTTCTAGAACCTCTAATTTTATTGTGTAACTGGAATAACTTCCAGAATATATTGAATACTTATTCCTGGATCCTGACTCCTTGAAGATCCAGATTCAGAAGCCCAGGCTTTGGAGCTGGACCTGCAGTGTAGTGTGCATTCCAGCTCATTTCCAGGCAGGAAGTCCAGGAGATAAGAGTTTGAGAGACAGGAATGCCAGAATGCTTCTCTTCCTCATCAAGCTAAACTGAACTGCCCATTACAAATGTTATTTCTTTATCTGTGTCTGGAATACATTATTTTCAATTCATGATTTGGTCACGATTCAAAAACATATAGTCAAGCTGGGCGTAGTGGTGCACGCCTGTAATCCTAGCAACTCAGGAGGCTGAGGCAGGAGGATTGAAAGTTCAAAGCCAGGCTCAGCAACTTCAGGAGGCCCTAAGCAACTTAATGAGACCCTGTCTCAAAAAAAGAGAGAAAGGACAGGGATTGTTGCTCAGTGGTTAAGCACCCCTGGGTTCCATCCCTGGTAACAACAACAACAAAAGCTACATTTGGGAATTAACTTTACATTTCTGTTTCACTTCACTATAAACTTACTAAGCCTCTATAGTTGCTGTCTTTTTCCTTACCTTTACGAGTTTTATGGGGTGATGTTTCCCATAGTTTACTGAAATGCCTCCTCTGAAAATGACTGATGACGTCTAGCCTCATGCTTTTGAGTATTATTTATGTTTATATAACTTCTAGAACTGTTCTGTGCTCAGATGTCAGTTCTCTGCACCTAGTTGTCCCTCTGGTTCTTCAATGTCAGTATGTTCAAAACTGAAATCATCCTTCTGAGAACTGACTAGCTCTCTCCATCCTCCTTCCCCTCTCTTTCCTCTTCAATACTTATTGTAGAGGGATACCAGTAGAAAAAAGAAGAGACCCTGGAAAAGTGATTCAAATATGATAAATGTTCTAGAAACTATTAAAATTTTAAGCGTTGGTAAGAGAATATGGTCAAGCCATGAATACAGAGCACAAACTCCGAGAATTTGGTCAACAGTGTATCTAGTGAAAATCTGTCTTTTTTGCATGCTGTCAGTGTCTTGCCTCTGCATCTATGATGGCAGCTGTTTTTTTCCCTGTGTCATAGTTATTTATTAATTTGTATTTTATCCTCCATTAATTGGGGTCATGTCCAGACTCTGAAGGCGGCAACTTCCAGACACTTTCCAAAGAAATCATCCGACACCCGTACCATTATGCTGTTCATCTAATGCCACTTGTCTTGCTAGCTTAGAAAGGTACAGAAATACAAAATTTGAGTCTTTTTACCATATATCACATTTAGCATTAGTAAAGGTGGGAGACACAAGAGAAGGCAAGGCTGTGGAATGAGTGTTTCTGTCCAGAACTGGGTTAGGGACACTATTGTGAGTAGGATTTGAACCTAGACCAGAAGCCCTTATGAAATAAGAAGCATTAAGACAAGAAGGACTTGGAAGAATCAACTGAGATGTGGATCTGACAATGCAATTTGAGAAGAGTGAAAGGAGGAAAGAGTTTTAGAACAAGTGACCACTGAAGTTCAGTATAATAGAAAGAGCGGAGAAGAATAAAACTGATTTTGCTTTAAGAAATTTTACAAATTAATATAAACCTACTGAAATCAAAACCTCTTTACTAAAGGGGTGAAGATATAAGTTCTTTATTGTCTTAGAACAAATTTTTAAGAATCAGGAAAGAAAGAAGGAGAGGAAAGAAGATAGAAAAGAAGGGAGGGAGGGAGGGAGGGAAGGTGTAAAGGAAGGGAGAGAGGGAGGAAAGATGGCTGAATCTAGGGTAAGTGAAGACTTGTTAGTAAAGAATTGCTAGAATTGCTCCATGTATTCAAAACCAGGGAGAAGCATAAACTGAAAATGCCATGGGATGATAGAATCTCTGAACAATTTACTACAAAATGATCTAATTATATAAACTTAGTTTGTTTTATTTAAATGTAGTTTTAAAAGTTAAAAAATTCAGCATGGCATGGTGGTGCATGTGTGTAATCCAGTGGCTTGGGAGGCTGAGATAGGAGTATCACAAGTTAAAGACCAGCCTCAGCAAGTCAGTGAGATCCTAAGCAACTTAACGAGACAAGTTGCTTAGGGCATGTCTCAAAATAAATAATAATAATAATAATGATAAAAAAAGGACTGGGGATATTGCTAAGTGGTTAAGCACACCTGTGTTCAAACTCCATTACCTCCCCCCAAAAAATCCATAAAAGTGTTTGATGGCATTTGAGGATTTTTAAAAATGAAATAATATGGTTCTTGATCACTTTACATTGTGTTATAGTAGTCCATAAAGATGTATCGTGTCTATTTTGACAATTGTTTCTATTTTCCTTGTAGAGAACAAGTATACCTTGAATAGCATGTATACATAGATCATGTATTGGTTCAGACTATCAAATGCACCAGCAGAGATGAGGCATATGTGATTGAACGTCCACTAGTCCAGAAGTTAAGAACACGATCATTTTTGTGTCTTAGTAATTTGGCTTTTACTTGATCTGTGCTACCTTTTTCCACAGTTGTAAATGAAGAACTTGAATTAAATGCTTAGTATGATTTTGATCAGGATTAAATTCCTGTAAACTAATATCTAACCAAGTAAATAAAAAGAAACACGTTAAGTCTTATGTCCTCATCACAAATGAGGAGATGTTTTCATAGCATTGTCTCAAAACTGCACACAGATCTTTCCTTGTCAGTAATTCTCTCTGCTTTCAACCCTGACTTGCTATCGGAGAAGACTCCTAAGGCATTAACCACAAGATGTGGAACTGATGGTTTTTTTGCATCCTTATTTTTTAAAATTATTGTCAAATGAGGATTAAAAAATAAATGAAATAAAAAATCAAACACACAGTATTTTCCAGGAATTATCTGAGGCTTCATGAGTCTACGTACGCATTGCTCACTTTAAATTCATTATATATTATATTGTATAAATAACTGATATTTTTAATATGTGAGAGAACAAGTTGATATGTTTTGATAAGTAAGTTTTTATCTCATATGCTGATAGCTTGTACCTTAATCTTTTAACATATGTTGACACTTATGTTTGTGTATGTGGGGAATAGGCTCTTGTTTTTCCATTTTTTTTAAACTTTTATATGTGAGGCCAAGATGGTGTCCTATGAAGGTGATATAATGTGAGAGGGATACTTTTATGAGTCCTAGAAATGGTGTTTTAACCACTCTATATGTTCTTTGACAGTAAAAATTACATCCATGGTTAAATTCTAGACTCTAAGTCCCAAACAAATATATTGCTTTTGTTCTAAATATGAAGACATAGAGAAGAGGTTGATATCTGATAAAATGTAACTCACTACTGAATTACGCCTTCTGGGTACAACATTTTGCACTTGCTGTATCTTTTATTAAATTAAAACATAAATACTTAAAAGTGCTGAAATGGTGCTGAGCTTTCCAAAAATTCTGAATATACTGTATAATATTTGGTAGATGTTTTCTATTGAGATACTGCAATTATCCACTTTGTCTAAATTTAAAGTACAGATAAGGAACACTGGCTACTTATGGAGATTTATGCCCTCTTTTTTATTTTTCTGTTAAATAGTACAAAAAGGATAAAAATTTGCATACTGGACATATAAGAGTGACAAGATTATCTGTTATTTTTACTGTTCTACACATTCTCTTTTATAAAGGAAACTTTTAAAAGAATAATACACTTTTCAAAGATTTTAAATTTAATTTTATTTTTTGGTACTGGGGATTGAACCCAGGGGTGCTTATCCACTAAGCCCCATCCTCAGTCCCTTTTATTTTTCATTTTGAGACAGGGTCTCATTAAGTTACTTAGGGCCTTGCTAAGTTGCTGAGGCTGGCTTTGAACTTGTTTATTTAAATTATATATCAGAGAGCAAATTCAGGGCAATAATTGTAGAGCATAAAGTGCCAGAGCAGCTATTAATACAAGTGCACAATTTATAAGCAGTTGGTTCTGTGGGTATGCAAATGACATAGAAATCACTAGAAAAATTAGCTTTAATTAATTGTATTCATCCAGTGGCAATTACATTAACAAGATAAATACATTGTGGTTTAAATTAGCCAAGATGCAAAGTGATACTCAAAACAAGTAAAAATTAAAAAGTACTAGAAGTTTTGTATGTATGGCCACCAGCAATTCCATGGTAGAAGAGTACTCCGCCCAGAAAAAAAAAGCCTCTTGAATTTATTTTAAGATTGATTTGATTGGCTAGGTATTTCTAACGGTAAGCCACAGGCTCACCCTGTTTCTACCCAAAAGGACATAATGAAGGATGCAGAGTAGGGATAATTTTGGATTCCAAAACACTTGATGTTCCTTTGGAGATGTAAAACTTTGCATACAGAAAACTACATCAGAATTCCATAAGATTAGATATAGAAATCTAGATTAAACACAGTAATTGCTAAAACCGTCAGCAGGGAATGGAAGATATCCATGGAGGCTACAATCAAAGAGAATTTTTCTTAATGAATATCTTGAAGAGAAGAAGGAGGGCTTGTGACTTTATCTGGAAGTAGGGGTGTGGGAGTAGCCCAAGAAAAGCAGGAAAAACAGCTATGGAGTTGGGGTGAGCATGCTCTTCAGAATTCATCTGAATCCGATTCCCCTCCAGTTATTATTCAAAGGCTACTAATTTTTCCATCCCCTGGAAGCAATTGTGGGGCTTATAAGAAAATTGAATTTGCAGGGCAAATAGTACCTGGTGACATGCAAAGGAGGGGTTCTGCCTTTCTCAGCATCTTATCCTTCCTGTTCTCTGACTCTTACTCCAGCTCTAACCCTTCTCGTCCTCATAGAGCACTTATGGACTTGCCCCATTTGCTATCTGCTCCAACCATCAAGACTTTCTTTTCATTCAATCCAGACCTTGGTCAATGATCCAACAATTCTTACACACGTATTGTTTACTCTCTAAGATCTTTGTTCCAAACGTGTGGATTATTGTACTATCATACTGTGGAGGAAGGCTTGGCGTAAGGATTAAGAAAATCGTGATTGGCTGTTTCCAACTTGGAGTGATAGCCATCTGAATAGATTTCATTACAGACATTAATAAAAAAGGAGGAAATACTAGAAATAACAAGAAGAAAAACCACACCCCATGGCAGACAGGAAGAAGTCACCTAGAACAAGCACAAACAAGGCACAAGAACTGAAAATCTGAGGCCAGCCTGGGACACTTAGTGAGATCCTGACTCTAAATCAAAAAGGCTGGGGATGTAGCTCAGAGGTAAAGCTTGCCTATGTTCAATTGTCACTATCACAAAAAGGTACTAAAAATAAAAATTTAAAATTTTAGTTATCAGAAAATGTGATATAATTCAGTTTGGGTAATGAATAGTAGCATATCAAATTATTTCATTGTTTAGCATTGTGAAATGTTTTCCTTTTTTCATGTTTTTTAAATACTTTAATACTGCATGATTTAACTGAGAGGAAGGGCAAAGAAGAAAGATTACTTTTCCTTAGCAACTTAAATTTCACATTCTTTCCTTTAGGTCTGTATCTGGGGCTTTCTTCCATTTTCTTTTCTTTTTGCAACCCTATTTCCCCCTCCTCCTTCTTGCTTTGTGTTAGTTTTTAAAATTCAAATGATGAATGTTTAAAGAAGGTTATTGTCCTCAGGGTTGAAAGACTCATTCAGTTCTCTCCTATCTTCTGTGTTAAGGACTGATCCAAAATAGCATGATTAAAATAAAACAACATAATTAGAACAAAGCATTCTGAATAGGTAATTGAAAAAAATCTAATTGGATATTTATAATTACATCTTTTCACTTTTCACTGAAGCTTTCTTAAATTAATAAGTAGTGCTATGTGCAGAAGAATTCGAGTTGTAAATGTACACAGGGGGTATGTCCCTACTGGTAGGCAGAACTTTAATATGATCTTTCAATTCCTGCAGGAATACAGAATTGAGGTACAAGTAGATGCTTGCTTTCCTCAACTTGAGTCCTTCTGTCTTCTTTGTTACTGGCTTTCTTCTTAGGTCCCAGTGGCTGTAGCTCAGTGTTTATTTATTGGCCGTTTAGTATGGAAAAATATCTAGTCTTTTAACATCGACAACAAATCAGAGTAATGAGCCTGCCCATCACGCCGCATTGGGTAGAATCTTTGCGTGTTAGGCTCTTGGCTGGTTTTGCTGTACTTGACTATCCCAAAAAAGTTTGAGAAATCTGACTGCTTTGTTGTTTGTTTTTTTCCTATTCTTAATAACACTTGCCAAACCTTTTGTCATGCATCTTTAGACTCATGACAGCTTCTAGGCCAAATTTTAGTTTTGATCATTGCATCCTTAGAAGTAAAGCTAAGGACTGAAATAGCCAATTCCTTTTCAGTGGTTGCAATGGATGCTGATTAGTTGCATGCTGGTTGTTGAAGTCATAGCAACAAGTCCTTCTTACTATCTTTAAGGCATCTCAATTAAGTTTCTTTAGTCTTTGAATATATAACTACAAAAAGTTTCATCTCCTGGGGAAAATGAATATGTTCTTTCACTGGAGAAGGGCTTCATAGAGTTCATTAGGAATTCTCTTCTAGTGTTCATTTCTAAACGAGTAAGCTAGAAATTATTTGTACTCCTTCCTTTTTTTTCCTTCCAATTTTCATAATTAGGCTTTCAGTGGACTTAATCTTTTAGTTTTTAAACTGATCAATTGCCAAGTCCTTGGGGATCATTGCTTAGATTACGAGGCTAAACATACCCATCAATAACAAAAGGAAATGTATTAAAGTTGGCTACAGAGACAACAGAACAGATATCTATAGTTAATTTTTCTAGAGAAAGGTAGATGTGGGAAGATAACCTATATTTTATATTAAAGTCTACTACTATATAAAATAGTAATATAAAGATAAAATATGATACCAGGCATAGTAATAAAACAGTAGGAGTTATGTGGTCTTAACAGATGCTAAGGTAGAAGTTTGTATAGTTAAAATCCCTCCTAACATGTCAGTTATGGATGCCTAGAGGTATGTGAGAGATGGCCTATGAAGTTGAAAATGGTTTGCCTGGCGTATGGATCAGAGCAAAAGCATTCTAGCTAGAGAACAGTAGTCCTCCCCTATCTGCGGTTTAGCTGACATTGTAATTACTCCATCATGGTCCTCCTACTGGCATACCATCAGAAGGTCAATTGCTCACACTGATCACAGTGTCTACACCATTTTCCTCACTTCATCTCATCACATAGGTATCGTATTAATTTACATTCTAGCAGGAGGAAAAAGGGTGAGAACAGTTTAATATTAGAGATTTTGAGATAGTGAGAGACCACATTCTCATAACCATTGTAGTATTAAAATTGTCCTACTTTATTATTTTTGTTATTTATCTCTTGATGTGGCATATTTGTAACTAACCTTCATGATAGATTTGGATGTATAGAAGAAACCATAGTATACACAGGGTTCAGTTCTGTCTTGGTTTTAGGCATCCACTAGGGGTCTTTGAACATATCTTTCGTGGATAAGAGGAGACTCTTTAGTACAAATTAACTATTGAAATGAAAAAAGGAAGTGTTCAATGACTTTTAAGCAGCTCAGTTGAATGAAGTATAGATATGGGGGAGATATGCACTGATCAAGAAGGCTGAAACTGTAAACAAGAGATCAATTAGGGAGCCTGAGTGACATACTAACTGGTTGGCCTTCACTGCAGTAAACCTGGAGAGGCACTGTTGTATTTGCTGGAGGGATAATGAACTTAGATTTTTAATTAAGAAAGATAATTTTGGCAGCAATGGAAAAAATATAATAAGTAGGATATTAGAAACAAAAAAAGTATAAGAAAAATGATTTTTCAGAAACAAGAACAGGATAAATATGTTCACTCTCGCCATTACTCCTTAACACTGTCCTACGTGTTCTAATCAGTGAAATCTAAAAAGGAAACAAAATTATGAATGAAAAGATTGCAAAGGAAGAGGTTTTTTTTATTAATCATGATGATTCTCTTGTCTACATAGTGACTTAAAAGAGACTACAATTACAAATGATGAGACCAGCAAAGGTGCTTAGCCTAGGCTAATATATCTAATTATGAGCATTCTTATATGTCAAAAATGCCAAAAAAGAATTAAAATCTAATTTCCAATGTTAAAAACACATAAAAATCCGAGAAATGAAAGTAAAAAATATTTGAAATATTTTAATAACAGAAAGAAAAGATGAATACTTGAGCTTATATATTATATAATAGTATATATGAAATTTTATTATCAGGAATACTCCCATTCATTTCCAAATTTATGCGTGCATGTGTGCGTGTGTGTGTGTGTGTGTGTGTGTGTGTATGTGTATGTGTATTTTTCCATTTGAATTTCAACAGTATTTCCAAAGTTTTTTTATGGAATTGACCAACTAATTTTATGACTGCATATGGAAAAGTAATATTCCACCAATTGACCTAATTCTGAAAAAAGATAAATATAGGGAGGATTAGGCCTTTCAAATATCCAGATTTATTCTAAAATGATAGCAATGATTACTGTAGTTGAAATACTAAATGAATACATAGATAAATGAACTCAGAGAAAGTACCCAAACACATTCAGATTTTTGTGTATCTTTGATATGTGATGAGGAAAATTACAAATTAATGTTGAACTGTTAAAAAATGATGTTCAAACAATAGATTTGTATGTAGAAAATAATCTTACTGTTTTACTTGTATCCTTTATGTCAAAATAAATTATTGATGGATCTACTAAGGATCTAATTTAGAAGCACAATCTTAAAATTATAAAGAAAAATATGACAGTATGTTTTCAACATACTTACTAACTTCAATTATGAAAATACATAATGATGCAACCACTTGGAAAAATTATTTGCTTAATTTTTATAAAATTTATAATATATTTAAAATGATCCAGTAAGCCCATTCTTATGTATGTACTCAAGAGAAATTATTTTTGTTGTGTGTGTGTTAATTTGTTTGTTGCTGTTACTGAAATACCTGACAAGAACAACTTGGAGGAGCATAGATTTATTTTGAGTCATAGTTTCTGAAAGTCAGTCCATCCCTGGCAGGCTCCAAGACAGAAACATGGTAGAAGGGTGTAACATAGGAAAGTTGATGGGAAGGATGGATGGGGGGGAGGGGGGGAGAGGAGAGAAAAGAAAGAGGGAGAGAGAAAGCCAGACACAAGCTTTAATTCCCAGGTGATTACCCCAGGGACCTGTGTCCTCCTGCCATGCCCCACTCACCTATAGTTACCATCCAGCAGTCCATTCAGATTTTTTTTTTTTTTTTTGAGAGAGAGAGAATCAATTTTTATTGAGTTTTTCACATGGCTTTGATTGCTTTGACACTTAGTTGTGTACGTGGGAGCGGGAGTTTGAACCCAGGTACTTGCGCATGTCGAGCAAGCACCATAACCACTGAGTCACCACTCCAGCCCCATATTAAGCATATTTTACATAATTATTGGCAATTTGTATATCTTTTTAACAAAATGTCTAATAAAATCATTATGTCACTTTAAAAAATGTCCTCATTATTATATTTTGCATTTTTCATTGTAATATCAGAGTGTCTTTTTCATAAACTCTGCCCAAAGTTTTAATTCTTTTTGAAGCTGTTTTTTTATTATTATTATTATTTTTTGAACAACCTTACACGATTTTAACAAAATAATATAAAATGTGTATATAATGTGTAAATATTCTGGATATTGCAATTATCTCCAGGAGTGCCCCCCCCCAATTACCCTCCCTTATCCCTCCCTTCCCTTTCCCTTTATAATTCTAGAAAAAAGTATTAGATTGTAAAGCATTACATCTTATCTGGATTAAACTCATGTTACTAGACCAGCTTTCTCACTGTCCAGGGTCTAGTCCCCACCTCCACCTATGAGTGGAGACAATCGACCCTTAGATCTCTGGGTTAAACTGA